>JARKIC010002888.1:0-43483 GCA_029378375.1 Mycena olivaceomarginata
AGAACAGCAAGACACAAGGACGGCAAGAACTGCCGCTGCACAACATGTGTGGAACTCCGGAACATCGGCTGCCGAGATCCAAACCGATGCATGAGAAGAGCGAGGGATATGCTCAGCTCCCTGCTCCCCAAATGGAACCCGCTACTTCCCCAGCCGGAAGACTGGGAGGCGGAAATGGAAGACATATCTCCACCGGACGAAGACACGAAAGTCTTCGATGGACGGGTAATGACCACCGGGACAATAGCGGACGCATTCCGCATATTCACAGACAAAGCGACAAGTGGGGAAGTAGCGCCGGACAACCGATTAGAACCAGAGCCAGATGAGGAGGAAATCACGGCGTACACAGATGGCTCGGCCACTGACAACGGTATGGATGACGCCAGGGCCGGAAGCAGGGTCTTCTTTGGCGTGGGAGACGTCCGTAATATGGAAGTACGGATTCCCGATGAACTGGGGCCGTCAAACCAGGCGGCGGAAATACTAGCAATCAAAGCCTGTGTCGAAAACTGCCCAAAATATATTCCTCTCACAATTAAGAGCGACTCACTGACAATGATCGAGGGACTCACAACCAATCTCAGTAGATGGGAAGACGAAGGCTACATGACAATAGCAAACGGTGATCTAATCAAAATGACGGTAGCGAAATTGCGAGAACGTAAAGCACAGACGTACCTTGGCTGGGTCAAGGGACACGCCGGTGACAAGGGGAACGAGGCGGCTGACAGGCTCGCCGACAGTGGGCGATTGAAACCTTCCCCCGACATGATTGACATGACAATCAGGGATGATCTAGTCCTGCCCGGGGCAAAACTTCAAGTAATGACTCAATCCCTGGCATATAAAATAATTAGACAGAGGAGAGCGGAAACTATGGCTTACCAGGAGGCGCTAGACAGACCTGCGACGAGGCGAAATATGAGCTTAGCCCAAGGAGCAGCCAGTGACTTCAATGATGAATCAACGCCGGCGACGGCAATCTGGAAGGCAACAAAACATAAAGATTTCACCAGGAAGATACGTTACTTCCTCTGGATGACCCTACACAACGGTTACAAAGTTGGAGACCACTGGAAGAAGATCGACGGCTTTGAAGACAGAGAGAACTGCAAAAAGTGCGGAATATTAGAAACCATGGAACACATTTTAACGAAATGTGACGCACCAGGTCAATCCCAAATATGGGATCTGGCGAGCGCGGTGTGGATTATGAAAACCGGAAAGGAAATGAGGCCGTCTTTTGGGGAAATTATGGCGTGCAGTGCCATCAAGAAAGGAGACGCCGGAGAGTCCAGATTGTACCGGATCCTCATATCAGAGTCAGCGTACCTAATTTGGAAATTGAGGAATGAACGGGTCATTCAAGAACGAGACGGTGCAACCGATAGGGAGATCTACAACCGGTGGAGAAAGACTATAAACAACAGGCTCGAATTAGACTGCCTACTCACAGACGCAAGAAAATGGGGCAAGAAATCCCTAAATAAATCATTAGTTCTGACGACCTGGAAAGGAACGCTAATGAATGAAGACAGACACCCTGAGGATTTTACCAGGGTGACCGGGGTTCTAGTGGGTGTGGGTTGATCGTAATGAAGGCCGCCTGTGGGCCGGAACGATTAACTCAAGCCCCACACGGCGCACGGCAACTAGTTCGGGTGCGTGTGCGTTTGCGCATTTCCCCGGGTGGCACTCTGTCGGCTAGGTTATACTTACCCCTAGCTACCATATAACGGGGAGGACGGGTCAACTTGGTTGGTCCGATGACCGGGTGGCGGGTTTCTGGAGACGTAGAAGCAGCCCGGTAGGAGAACGCAATGCGTTTCCTGTTCCTCCTACCAAACGTTCCACACAAAAAAAAAAAAAAAAAAAAAAAATCAAAGAGGCACGTGAATGATTGATCCATCGGGCCGAACAGAACCCATTGGTCCCCAACGTCAACTTGAGAACGCCAGAAAGTGCGTTCTGAATTAACGGTGATTCTCAATTTAATTTATGGGAAAATACCTGGAGAACCGGTCACGTGCGAACGGATAAAAGCATCTCGTATCCATTATCCCTTTCAAGTTACAACCACCTTCTTCCTCCTTGGCCCCGGTGCTCGCTGGTAGCTAGTCTCCCCTAGGCAGACGCTTCAACATACCTGAACTCGTACCTCGCTTGTTGAATAGCCGTATCTTATTTCTTGCCTTAGTGTTACGGCTCACCATTGAACATGTTTCAGGCTTGGTTAGGGCTCCGACCCGTTCCCGTCTGAGACGGGTCGACGGACCGTCGAAACGGTTTCCGCTCCGTCCGTCGAGGGCATTTCCTTACCCGTTTTAAAAACGGGTAGAAACGGGTTGGTCAATACCTCGCTCTCTGTTATCACCGGCCCTCATTCAGGTGTTCCTGAGGATTCAAAGCATCAAAACAGGTAGGTTTGCACATGAATTGACGCACCTCTTACTTTAGTCACCCACCTCGAGGCATAATGGACCCGTCGAAAACTGGTAGACGGATGGGAATGGGTCAAACGGACCCGTCCGTTTTCCAAATATTTTGTCCGAAAAACGGCCGTTTTTTCGACGGCCGTTCCGTTTTACGGACGGTTCGGAGCCCTAGGCTTGGTCTCTGAATCAAATCTCCTCCACTGGGAATTTGGTCTTGCGCATTTCTCCTGCCCGGTTTCATTTCGTCTGCAGCTGACTCCTCCCGTCCCTTAACCATTCGTAAGTCACGTACTTGAATTCTCCTCCAATGGTTTGCAGCTATTAGGAATTATATTAGTCTCCTTTGAATGTACGAGAAGATCTCATTCGTATCCACAAGAACTCTCACTCACGCCCAACGAGTGGTAAGAAACTGAGGGACGGATTTGGGGTTCGTAGCCATTTATTAGGTTGCAATAGTGATCGAGGAAGGGGTTGATGAGCAACCTATGAAATAAAATGAACGCTACCCGTTAGAGCCGCGTCTCCGGGTCTGTATCTCTCTAATGTCAGAATGTGGCCCCACATTCTGGGACCAGATAGCTAGGACCATGAGTTCAAAGTCCAAGTACGATAGATTTGAATAGTAATCTCCCTGTAGCGCGTCAATGGGACAGCGAGAGCTTTGGCGAGCAGAAGTGCGGCATCATGGTAATGTTTCAAGTGGACGAACAGAACTTCAAAAACGAGTCAGGAAAGGATATTGAACGACGGCAGCGGTCCATGGCGCATCGACTGCAAGCCATAGTTCGACCCCAGTTGATAGATAGTTGGGCCAACATTAATACTCCAGTCAGTTCAAGAAACAATGAAAGGACGAGGGGGAATACGGACGCACTGAACGGCCAGGATAGCAATAGATCTGAAGTGATTGTCAATGTGGTTCGGAAGATATATTGAAGAGCATGATACATACCCCCGCCAGCAGGCGGCCCCACGCTTTGGGATGCATCCAGCCATTCCCCCGTGGTTTTCCGCTTCAAACTTGGAGTGAGAGCGCTCAGTATAGAGCGGACGGACCGGCCTGTCGATACTGTGGCCATTACGGTGTTCCCGAAGGTCCGATAAATGTGCGAATCGGGAGGGTGAGAGTGCCGGCGCCGGCGCCGGAAGAAGTAGAAAGATGTACTTAACAGAATAGTGCTGGCACTGGATGCGCACCGTTCCTGCGCGACTCGGCGCGCCAGAATCACGGGAGAGATTCGGGCATGGTTTTGGCTTGAGGATTCAAGTCAGAGTTAGTAGCGGTTAGGTGTAAAGACGTACTTGCACACGTTCCTGAAGCTCTGATATGGGAGTGATCAGCTGTCCGTGAGAATCATAACGTCCCGAAGGTTACACCAGGCGAGGGCTAGCAACGGGGGAGCGGGAGGAGAACGAGAGCAGCCAGCAAGAGTTATTCAAGAGGATATTATGGTACGTACCGGACACGCGCGGCCCACAGTGAGAGGTTGTCAATGAGTAATAGTCTCGACACCAGAATTGAGGTCAGAGGGATTAAGAGACGGCAGAAAGATCTCACCTACTCAAGCAGTGATAATGACCGCGCTCCGAAGGGTACGCAAAGGTCAGGGGCTTCGACGGGGAAGCGGGAGGATGGAGACTGAAGAATGCAGTTAGCAAGAGATCGGCGATAGCATAATCAATGCGTACCGCATACACTCGGCTTGGCGCGGCGAAAGCATGGCCAGAGCGCGGAGATGGGGAGATTTCGGGCTGGGGAGGTCGAGTTAAAGGGGCGGTACGGGCTCATATACGCTGCAATTATTCCGAAAAATGAAAGCGCGGAGTCAATGGGCGGCGCGGGTGAAATCTCGATCAGCGACAGCAAGAGACATTGAATAGAAGGGTAATGCAAATAGTACTTGGCATACCGTAGGGACTCGCAGGGAAGGACCAGGTCGACTGTGGTTTAATTTTCGGTAGATGGGGCTGAAACGGCAGGGGAGTAAGGGACGGAATTGATCGAATAGTAACGAATTGGTCGGTACCGAGATTGAAGGATCTCAACACAGAGAGATCCAGGTGTGTATTTTCTGTGCTGAGAACCGGGACAAGCTTCATACACAGACGCCGCCAAAGAGAAGATTTAGGCGTCCCGGCGAAATAATAAAGAGAGGATCGAATTAACAGCACCTCATAGCAAGTAGTACTTGGCCCGGGTTGTACGTTGAACGTCGGGGTTGAAGATTAATGCGGAACCGGAACCAGAGTGAGGGTCGTTGACGAGTGTGGAGAAAATAAAAATGGGGTTGAACTGACTGCAAAAAAGCAAGGCTGAACTCACTGTGAACGGACGTCAAATCGACGAAACTGAACAAGGGAGCCGTTAGTGAGGGAAGTGTAGGTAGTGACGGAACATACTTAGTCCGAGATGGCAGAGTTTTGAAGTTGAAGTCCAAGTTTGATTGAGCTCGAGTTAGTGAACGCTTTGAAGGCGAGACAATCTGAAAATGAAAGCCGGGAGTCAGCAAGAGGTGACGAGTAGGATAAGGAGAGTGAAGACAAGACTGGATCAAAAAACTTACCTTGATTCCTGGGACGCTGTTCGTTCTCTTCGTTATCAAAACCGCACAAAGGAGGAATAACACGAAGCAAAGAAGAAGTAGATTGAAAAGAGGGGATACATGGGTCGGTGCGATGAAGGGAGGAATGCTTCGGGGATAGAAAAGAGGCGCGGGCGCGGAGAAGAGCAGGGATCATTCAACCAACTTCGATGTTGAAGGATCTAGGTCGAAAGCAAGTCAGCTATGATCGGTTGGATGAAGATCAGAACAGACACACACTGAAATCACGGCGGGCACCAGTGAAGGCGAAGCAGAAGGTCATTATAATGGACTAAAAGGTGTGTCATGCACACTAACAAGGTGAGTACAAGATTAACGAGACGGAGCTAAGCTGGAGCTGGATCCCAGCCTAACTCTAGCATCGTATGTCACTGTGACTCGGCGAGTGGATTCAGTAAATGAAAGGATGACAAGAGTTGAAAGGTGAGCTAACACACCTATACTTTGAGGACACGTCAAGACTTGAAAGACTTGAACCCAAGCCTGTAGAATCTGATACAAGTGAGCCGAATGGGCATGGTATGGTATTGGCCGTCTGAAGCACAGTCTTATAGAGAACGGATTGAGCTGGCCAAGGTGAATGTAATCGAGAATAAAAAAGGACATATGTGGCTATACTCATGATAACGGCGTCGTAGCATTCGGGGTTCAAAGCCAGCATCTAAGTAAGTGAAATCAGTCAATGATATATTGAATCAAATTAGAAGAGATGTACCTCCAAATGTAGATTCACAGTAACGGCCTTCGGAGGCATCCGAATCCGGGCTAAAGGAATTATAACGGATCTGGGGGTCGCAGGTTAGGTTGGATAAACTTTGTGTGAAAAAGCATTCAAAGGCTTCGAGTTCCACTGGCAAAGTTCTGAGCGCAGGGATCATCGAGGATAGTAACTGGCCCTGAGATTTAAGTCAGTGAGGATGAATGGATAGAAATAATAGCGCACGCACCACAGTCTATATAATCATTGTTCCGGCGTTCAAGACTTGAAGTCTGACGGCGCGGATGTGATATCTGAGCACTTCGAGTCAGTATGGCAAAAAATCCAGTAATGTAGTCAAAACGAACCATTTTCAGCCGACTCAAGCGGAGCACCTGTAGATCTAACACAAGTGAGTTGACTTTGATTCCAGCCGATAAGCCGAACGTACCTCGAATCATACTAAAAACATCCCGGAAATCATTTTCTCGAATACCTGGAAGGAAGATATAAACTCACAAGGGTGACCCGGTGGTAGAGTCGATCCTTGGAAGTTGATTTGTGCTTGGAAGAGCTTGATATAAAATGATTTTACACCGACTCTGATTGGCTGATCCACACGGCAGCCCATCATAGCCTTCCAAAAGTCTCGGATTTTGAATATAAGTTAAAATACACACAATCACTGCGTTCAGAGGTCCCGTCGGCACTGGCTATGCCGACCCCGGGCGGCAGAGGTCGGCACACCTCGGGCTCGGCATACTATGCAGACGTCGGTGGACATCCGCTTCAAGACTCCACGGTCTATCCCGAGCTCATTGACAGTGGTTTGGGGAGTAGCAAAAACACCGTCCATCAAAGAAACGGGATGTGGCCTTGATTGCCGATCTATCTGGCTGTAAAATAGCAATCAACCCGCCATCTCGAGACATGAAGTCCTTACAACCGCCTTGCCTCATGTGTAGGGTGGGTACATTCCAAGGTGGCATAGTATTGAAGTTCTACCAATTGATGGAGAATGTTCCCCGGAACTTTGGAGGCTTTGAATACTCAAGATGATAAAATGTGGATGTTCATCCGTGTTCTAGAAATTCATCTACCGTTCAACATTTGTCTCGGGATCACTCTTCTTGTCCTCCTGGTCCGCACTTTGTTGAAAGGACCAGTAAAGGCTGCCGCAGTCACTTTGTTGAGTATAATGTGGATTTTGGAAAGGAGTGCGTCTATTCAATTTGAGCTGGACCGCGTGTTAATACTTGTACTGTGGATAGTCGCACTCCTGATTATGGGGGTGGGCAGAGAGTGTGCCAAGGTCGTGCTGGTGTCGGCGCCGAGTCATGCGGTCGATATCCCGTGCATGAGATCGAGATGAGAGCACTAGAAGTAAAGTAGTCAGCACAATAGATGTCAGAAAACACTCAGCTCGTAGTAGGATAAAACTCATGAATGGATCGCAAGAAATCCGAGCAAAATATGGATTGAGGTAGTTGGGCAATTGTTTTATTGAAAGCGTGCATGCATGTGTCAGTTGAATTTATTTCCCATGACTCATTTTATAATGTCGGAACTACCTGGCTCCAACGGTGCGGTTTTTCCAGCGCCGCTGATCTCAACTCACATCGGACACGCAAACCACCCAACCGCGCGGAAATCCAGCCGCCACTGAAATTTGGTAGAGTAGGGTAGTAGCCCGCCGTTACTGGGCAGTCTTACTGGGAAAATGCCATGCAACTGGGAGGACACAGAGTGACCTATCCTAAATCCATTAGCCAAATTCTAGGTTGGCAGCAGACACATGTGGTTTGTTATTGAAGGTGGCGCAAAATTCGAAAGGAGGTTTTCCCTGATGTATCAGCACGGCATGGTCAAATGGATCTCATCGCTGACTATGACGTCTTGGGTGGGCCGCTTCAGTCTGCACCCAATTTCAAACCAGGACATGGTAGAGAACATGACCACGGTGTCGGATGAGGAATGCCGGAACTAAACAAAAGAAGGCGAAAAGATACAGCTCGCGTTACCATGGAAGGTTCGACCCCAACACAGACCGATGATTTCACTATTTTCTTTCCCTTCAGGAATATCGCCTGAATTTCCGAATACTAAGAAACGTGAAGAACATCTAAATCACATATCAAACTACCTCCTACAATGCAGCTACTCTTCCGCAATGACTTCTCGTGATTGCTCGCCTCAACAACCGTAGTCTGTTTAAGTTAAAACACCCCGTTTTTTATCATAATGCTTTTCGACTACTCAGATACATGTGAGGCCGATGGATTCGTGATGTTGATGTCAATTGCAGTGATGGCAATTTTTCAAAGCTCGAGCGAGGGAGATGAAGTATTCTTGACGTCTGCCCAGGCAGTTTCGGACTCGACGCCTTTATTTGCTACGTCAGCTGATAATCCCAGTTTCAAAATTATTTGGAACTAACCGTCACCAAGAATGACCCTTTCGACTTCGGCAACTGAGGGTAATCGCTGCTGACCCAGAAACTGGCGGCGAAACCTGGATGTAAACCAATCATTCCAGTCTACAGCGGATTGGGTTTTCTTGGCCTGGATGTCATCGCCCATGAGGCGTTCTACGAGTTGCGAAGCCGTTGGGCGAAGTTCTGGCGTCTCTTCCCAGCAGTTCTGAAGTAGATTCCAAAGGCCGTCCAATGATGACGTCCCTGAACACGAAGGGAGACGCGAAGGCCGGCGACCATTTATGACTGCCATAAGCACCGCACCGTCCGTGTGCAATTCCGGAAACGGAGCCGCTCCCGTCAGTAACTGTCAAGATAATATAAGCGGTTGAGTGGTCAGAACAACAGCCGTGGAGCACACCTCATATATAACGCTTGCAAAGCCATAAATGTCCGAACGTTGATCATTGTGTTCTCCTCGATGCAGTTCGGGGGCCTGATAGCGTACTGTGCCTCCTTGTGTACGGTTAGACGATCTGGTAAATTGAATTGATGACATAGAAGAGATGATGGAGGAGAGGCCAAAATCTGCGATACAAGCCCTGCGCGAAGGAGTCACGAAGATGTTATCCTATGCAAACATGAAATGGCGGCCGAAGAACGTTGGCAATCAACCACATACACCCTTTAAATCGCTGTGCACGACGCCCTCGCCGTGGAGATACTCAAGACCAAGCGCCACATCCAAAATCTGGGTTGTAAGGGGACGTGAATCATCCCACCTTCAGTCAAAATTCAGAGACTTACAAGAGAAAGAAGAAAATCGGTATCCCATGTTTCTTTCTTCAAGAACGCACGGATGTCCCCGTTCTCCATCCACGGCGACACTAGGCAGAGTCGTTCCTTGAGGTAATACAGACCGTAGAATGGGAGGAGGTTGGGATGGGAGAGTTGTCGCCAAATAAGGGCTTCTCGGCCAAATCCCTACGCAAAACATCTATTCCAAATGCTTTGTGGGGAAGTTTTGGTTCGAACCTTCAGTAACGCGTCAATGTCTGATTCCTCGAATACCCTCATCATTTTAACGGCGACGGTTTGACCACGAAGTAATCCTCTGTAGACATCACTGAAGGATCCCCCAGCCACCTGTTTTTCTTGCTCCAGACCCGTGAGAGCAAAGCATCTCGGGTGGAGCTTCGAGTCGCTTGAGAGCCTTATTAGTGCTTTCCAAAGTCTGCGCCGACTCATCGTAGCGAGATTCGAGTCATAATCGAGCAGCTAACAGTTTGAACTCGGTTAGCAAACCGTTTGCACAACAAGGTGAGATCAACTCACGTCCTGCAAGAGATCCAAAAGCCACTGAGCAGAGGCACCGCGGTACGCCAAAAATTTGTCGTACGACTCTTTATTATTGTGGAAGAGTTCATCCAGCCGTTCCATCACATCGCAGATATTTGCATCTTGATGAGTGAATCAATATATCGATAACAGGAGACGCATCGAAATTGCTTGCCGTGTAGGCCGCGACTTTGTGTGGAGCCCGAATAGGTCGCACGATCATCATTGCTCAACCCGGAATCTGGACAGGAATTGAATGGCACAAAACGGTAAACGAGTGTCACACTCACCATACGGCTGCTGGCCTTTCGGAGCCTCATGAAATTTGGCCGGCATATTCACGTCGGCACCGTGTTCGACAAGCAGCTGAGCAACATTTGCATGGCCCTTGGCCAACGCCGCGTGTAGCGTGAAGTCATATCGTCCACCCTTCACATCAATATCAGCCCCTTTCTCGAAAATTAAAGTCGTTGCAGCACTTCCTCATGAGTAGAGAACTTGTTTTCCATGAGTTAATTGTTGCTTAAATATTAAGCAAACATCTCACCACTGTTGGAGCGTAATCAGGGCTAGAGACAGCGTTCTGTGCTGCTAAAGATGTGGATGTGGATGCTACCAAACGAAAGATGATTATAACTTTTCCAGAGACAAGATAACTTACATTGGGGGGGATAGACATATGGCGCCACATATTGAGCCTGATTGGTCTTTGGGTGGACCTCGGCAGCATGCTGATACAGCAATGAAAGCTGCGAGAAGGTGGCTCCGCAACCTCCAACGCTACACTTGTAAGGATATTTCGGCGGGGATTTCGGTTTCGGATGCGAATCTTTAGTATGCTGACGCAGATGCTCGGCTTTCTCAAACTTTCGATTACAACCAGGACTTCCGCATTTATGTGGCAATGACTGCACGGAAGATTAGCAGCCATATTGAGCTTTTGAGTAGAATATACTAACGGGTGTTGCCATATTGACCTGTTGCTTAACTTGCTTTGGCAGGGGTTTCGGATGGGAGTCTTTAGTGTGCTGACGCAGATGCTCAGCTTTCTCAAACTTTCGATTACAATCAGGCCTTCCGCATTGATATGGCAACTGCACGGCGTGACGGAAGATTAGTAGACATATTGAGCTTTTGAGTAGAATATACTGACAGCGGGTGTTGGCATATTGGCCTGCACAAATGATTGTGACAGTACTGAGGGCACAATGGGAAAGGGAGACAAAGGGCTTGCAGAGGAATGGTCGATCCGCCAGGTTGTGGGTCCATTTGTCTGTCCTTATTGTTCGAAATCGTAGCCCAGATTATGTAAGTCAGATCTCACAAAAGTGCTCGAACTAATTAACGGTGCACAAAGGATACTGACGTGCATTTTTCGAGACAACGAACGCGTGTAATTATCATATAAAGCAGGTCAAATGTTTTCTCCTCTGAAAACAACCGCCCCCCACTAAGGGAGGTCTTTAATTTCCTCGCGGTAGTACGTCACTCTCGAGCCGGACATATGTATCAAGATCGGCAATCGCGGACTGACGACAAGACAGTGAGAATCGTTTTTGATCGGGGATCTTTGCCACGTGACTGTAGAGAACTAAACAGTACTTTGACCCGAACCAATTAAAAACCGGTTTGCCCACTGAAAGCTCGTCAAGTTATCTTTTTCAACCCCAGAGAGGTTGCGCCAAACGCTAATATTCATGGAACATCCCGAATTGCGTGGGAAATCGAGATTTCAAGTGCGTTCTCAACCCGGCCCCCTGTTGCGACCGTGCGGCTGACCGTCCCGTCCCGTTGGAGATCTGGAAAACACATCCACGGACCGTGGCTGTCGATTACCCGTCAAATCGACGGCCGTGGCCGTGACGGGCACGGGCGGCAGCCCTATTCACAGTACCAAGCTTGATTCTGGAGCCGGCTCGACGTGTTGGATGCCAAGGCGGGAAACAAGGACCGAGGAAAAGGCCACACAAATGCCGAAGAAAAACATCCCAAAAGAGACGGAGAATAACGAGGAGAGTGCACAAACAGTGGTGCGCGTCCTCGACACGCCGAACATGCAGTCAATGGTAACGATTTGCTTTCGTGGTTTGGCGCACGCCACACCGATCCAGCTAAATGAGATATGCTGCCCAGAGACAGCACTCCGCATTCCATATCCGCATTCCACGGGTGCCCCGTTACTGGAATATCGTTGTTCCCGACCTACAGCACTCACGGCTGGATGCCAGAATAATCTCTGGTCGCGGCTTCCCCTCTATTCCCTTTACCATCCGACTTTTCCTCATCTGCACCCATCTCTCCCCGACCTTCTGTTGTTTTTGACCTGCTCTGCAGGCTATTGCCGTGCGCAAACAAGTTCAACGCTCAGACCCACCATACGGCACCTCAGTACACCTCCCTGCCCTTCACGACCACCTCCCAATGTCGCCGACTCACATCCCATCTCCGCCGCGTCCAAAATTCGTTATTGACGCTGAGGTGTCGCGCAGCGTGAAAGCTCGTTACGGCTATACTCTAGGTTCCTCTCGCGCTGTAGGATGCTGGGCCGTCTCTGGGCGCTCCGGAAACGCTGGGAGATGCGACTACGAAAGGGATGAGAGGGTGGTAG
Organism: Mycena olivaceomarginata; assembly: GCA_029378375.1. Taxonomy (NCBI): domain Eukaryota; kingdom Fungi; phylum Basidiomycota; class Agaricomycetes; order Agaricales; family Mycenaceae; genus Mycena; species Mycena olivaceomarginata. The sequence continues at coordinate 12,101 of JARKIC010002888.1, forward strand.
GGTTTGCGTTGGGGGAAGATTTCCAATCGCGCCTTACTTGTGACGGGCAAGCGCCGGTGAAGGAAGAGAGAGATGGCAGAGGTGGAGAATGCTACCACCTCCTAGACACAGCCACCCATTCTGAGGGTCAGAATGGAGTGGGAAGTGTACATGTACAACGTCTTTACCTAGGGGATGCATGCCGATATTGACTCCCGGAATTTCTACATAAGCGCAGTCAGCATATCGTCTGCCCTTTTCATCGACGGAGTAGTGAATTTCCCTATCACGCTTTGGTGACCAATTCAAAATGCAAGAAATCCGTGGTGAAAGTCATGCGATCCCAGTTGATTGGCACGTACTTCAACCACAATTGTTGTCGCTCACCAGCATTACAATTTATTGTTCGACCTATTCAAGCCATTAACTAGGTAGGAAGCATAGAATGGACTATTGTCGCTTCCTCGCTTCAATTTCTCCCCACCCTAAAACGAACTCGAACTCGTGCGAGCCTCGCACACAGCCGCTATAAGACGGACTCCAGCACAATAAGGCAAAGGGGCAACGATCGAGGAGCAGAGGACTCTAATTTATACAACGCCGATACAGCATCCCAGGGTTCCAAACCGCGAGTGCAGCTATTGGATATGGTTTGTTTGAAGCAAGAGGAACCGGAGATGCTGAATGCACTTGTGATCGGGATTTCGGGAATATGTGTTTTACCAGGCCAGGATGTAGAATTCGGCATTTTTTTAATCATATTGAGACAGGAGAACAATCGAGGAAGGAACATGTAAGAATGATAAGCCTCGTATCGGCAAGCCCCAGCCTTAAAGTGTTCTGAGAAACGAATCAAACAGGCTTGGCTCGGTGAGCTTTGGTGAGCGCAGGAGTTATATTTCTGTTCTCATTCACTGCGTTCCCGACAAATCTGGTCAGACAGAGTGAAGGTCTGCCAGAATACCTAGACCGACCTATACTTAGCTCTATCTAGTATCAATATACACCCTTTTTCGCCCCGAGTTTAGGCTAGTCGACGTCAGCTCGGAACACCTCAACTGAGGATCTGGCAAGGTACGCAGGATTACGTCTGTCGAGGTTTGTTGAGGTCAGGTCCGAAGGCCTAGACCACTTCGGCCGACAGTCCAATTGACGTCTATTGACGTTTTCAAATTTTGCCATCTCGACACCCGACGGATCTCCCTTTCATCATGCCCGCTGGGAGCTCTGGCGATGCTGTTGATCCTGTGTGTCCGATGTACAACTTAGCCTTGCTGTCATATCTAAAATCCAATTATTCTCTCCCTACCCAGACGTCACAGTGTCCGTGTTCCCAATGTGGTCCCGGCTCCCTCCCGATTGCTCGCGCCACTCAAAGGCTCCATCTGAAGCGCAACAACGAGCGCAAACTGAAACATCAGCCACCTTCTGCCGGCACATCTGTCTCGGCCGCCGCTTTCATGGCTAGCAAATGCAAAAAACTCCAGTAACTATATAAAGTTTGCTTAATCTTTCTCTGTCCCAACAGATAATCAGGATTAATCAGTGATTCCGTTCATCAGTATTGTTAAGTGTGCCAACAGACTTCCAACCCTGGTCCACAACCGTCAGATCCCCGCCGAGTGGATTAATCAAATGATTAATCAACCTATTTAAGTGGATTAATCAAGTGATCAATCAACCCATTTGAGCAAGAGCGATGTTGTTGAACATCAAATTTCCAAGACCGATTAATCTGGTAAGTAGAACAACCAAATGCGATCTGATTAACCTGATGATCCAAACTGATTAATCCGCTGTTCAAAACCGATTCATCCACTGTTCGGTTCTATCAAATTTCCTGCCCATCCGAGTCAAACTCCACCCATCCTGGATATCTACGAAAAACATCAGTGTCCACTCCTCAGAACAATAAAAGCAAACACAGAACTTCTTTCTCTGTTTCTTCGCAGGATTCGAACTTTTGTTCCCAGTTTCAACGGCATGCAGTTTCCTTGATGACCGCCGGCGCTGTTGGGACTCTCTGCACCGAAGTTGGTAGGTACGTCAGCATTGGTACTACCGATACAGAATTGCAATAATCACTGGGACTCGGTTTCTTGATCATGTTCAGCTGGCCCTGCGTTGGAGTCTTTGCCTTTCCTAAGTAGTTGTGATCTCATCAGAGAGGTATATGGAGCGCAAGGGCAGAGTGCACACCTCTTTCGTTTTTTGCTGCTGGACAGAGTGTCTGTGAGAAGGCTGGCATGGGCAACCGGTGATTTTGGGGGAGATTGGGAGCACACTACAGTACCTTTGGGACACGGGCTCGATAGGGGCGGCGGCAAGCCGACAACAAGATTTTGGGGAGGCGGAGTTGAAGGGGGCGGCAAGGGTGAGCCGACGACATGAACCTCGGGAGGCGGAGTTGAAGGGGGCGGCAAGGGTGAGCCATCGACAGGAACGCTGGGAGGCAGAGTTGGAGGTGGCGATACAATTACACGACTTTTGGGCAGAGGGCTCGGAGGTGGCGGCAGTGAGTCTGGCACCAGAATCTTCTCAGGTGCAAGAAAACAGAATGGATTGGGGCTTTCCAATCCAGACTTATCTCGCAAGTCTTGAGCGAGGCTCAAGACCTGAACCAACGATAGATTCTGGGGGTGATCCAGGGCAACAGAAGACGGGAGCGATTCAACTTTGTAGTATTTCTCGGGGTGGGACACAATGTCCGCCCACGGAATGACTTTCTCGGTCTGCCGAAACCCTGGGATATCAAAGCCCTGATAGTGAGATGGACATGCTTGATTGATAAGAAAAAAAACCTCACCCCAGCATTCGTCAAAATAGTGCACCAGGAGGAGACGGATATCGGCAATCGCTACAAGGTTTACATTGATGCACGGGAAGACTGGCAATCCGGCGGAGTTCCTAGGAATGGTAACAGAGAGATCTGACGAAGTTGTTGAAAGGCCTTGAAGCATGGTGTTTAGAAACACTCTTGTATATGAAAAATGGTCGACTGACGGGGAATAACCATTTCAGCAAAATCAAACCAATTTCTGCCAAAACTTTGCTGCATTTCTTCATTGCTCCCACCGAAGTTGAGCTGGTTATGTTGTGAATGTGCATGAATTCTGCATAAGATGAGAAATGTGCTGCAAGCAGCCAATCGAACACTTATGTGCCAGCGAGGAGGTCGCCATGATTGGGTTCCCGAAATGCATAGAACAGGACCATCTCTGCATCCCCGAGCAAGTTGCTCTGGCATAGATGCTGAAGCGATAAACTGAGAACATCAGCGAACTCCGCTTGGTTCCTATGAGGATATCAGACAGTGATTGAAACAGCATAGGTTTGGTTGCCTACTTTTCAACATCTCCAGTGTTAGCCTCTGCACGTTTGTTCCATGCGGCCTGTTCCTCGGCACTAAGCCCATCCCAACGCTCTTTGAGAATGTTCTGATACAATGCAGCTGGATTGGAAGGTCCTGTATCAAGTGCCCGCTGCTTCGAAAGCAAGATTGTTGTTTCGTGGGTTTCATCGGCAAACAGCTGCCGACCGGTCGTGAGGGTTGAGAATTTCAGCAATGGGTTGGCTTTCTTCAAGTCCAAAGGCTTTGGAGGGGACCCTCCATGCTTATGGGCCTTATCATACACCTGATTGCGGTAATTGGTGAATTTACGGACGATCCTCTAAGGCGCAAATGAGTGGATAGATCGGGAACCAGAATGCACTACATTACCTCGTAATACTCCTTCCTTGTCATCGTCTGAAGATCCAGGCTCTCAAAGAGCGGCGAATCCAGGATATTGGACGCAGTGTTTTGCTTCCAAAGGGTGAGCTCACCGCTTGGCACTCCATTGTCCAATTTCTTTACAAAGTCTGGGAAGAACAATTCAATGTGCTTGTTTTGCTCCGCACTGAACTTGCTCTTTTGGCCCATCGTAGTGGTGGTAGGAAGGAGAGTCGGGTGCCGAGTAGGGTAGCGCGCGGGCGTTGCGGCGTTGGCGCGTTTGTGATGGATGATCGTCAAGTCACTTGCGCTCGCGGCGCGGACGCGCCTAATCGTAGGCGCATCGCGAGCTGACCGAGCCGGTAGAATTGGGGCTGAGTCGGAGCACACGAGTTGGCGCGGACACCCACTCGCAATGCTACAGAGGGTACCTGAGTCACTCGAACGTGAGCGCTGTTACAAGCACGCCTCGTGAGGTGTGTGCGAATGCACGGCCGTCCCTCGGACTCGGCGCTGCTACAGCTGCCGCTCTGTACTTATGTAGGCTAGCAATCAATATAATAAGATTGAATTCGAAACACCGGACATACTTACTGAGTGAGGGAGAGCTACTGTAAGATTGAATTTAGACCGCTGCTGAGTTTGTACAGTATCCGTGCAGTGAGTAAGCGAGTCTGCTTGAATTCCGTCTGGCGTTCGAGCTCGCAGGAAGCGAAATTCTAATGAGCCCTGAGTGATGATGAAGTGAACCCTGCTCGGCTAAACCGGAAGACCATAGCACCAGCCATAGAAATGGACCCGTCTCGCTTTGACCAGTTCATGAAGAATGAAGGTGGAAGCTGAGATCCCGAGCTCTGACGAATTTCTCTTTTTTTCCAGCTTTTATTTCATTCAATTGTTGGGATTCTTCCATGGTCTTCGGTTCAACGTCCGCGAAGAAATGGTCATCGCGTTCAAGTGGGTCGATATCAAGACTTCATACCTCATCATCTAAATCAATTTCCTCTCAGATTTTCGAGTCCACCGAGGGACTACAAGACATCGGCGTAGCTATAACTGTACCGCTCAATTCCCAGCGTGTCATGGAGCATTTTATACACAAACATTAGGCTTGGGTTGAGGCAATATTAATCTCGCATATCTTGGACAAAGCGGGCATCTGGCACAGGAGAAAGCATCTGCGTTGCTGAACAGAACCGAGTACAAAGAATCAATGTAGGTATTCGCTCCCAGCGGCAGCGAATCACATCCAGACGTCCCGACTTGAGATCCATCGCTTTGACCAGCAAGCCCCAAAAAGGAAATTGTGATCCCCAAGAAGGAAAATTATCGCGCAAGAGTGCGGTGTTAGGGACGCACGTGCATGAAATACTCGCGTGTCCTGCCCATCTCTCGTGCGCGCTGAGACAGGGATGCCCAGGACTTCGAAACAAATGAGCCCCCGTCTCTGAAAGGGAATGACGCAAGCTCATTGATACCATAAGAGCGTGCCTACACCCAATCCGCGGTAGCGCAAAAAACACCACCAACCATTCCCACTCTGCACCGCAGCTGCACAAGACCATCGCTCGCAGACTCCGCGCCAACGCGACCTCAGGAGCCCATACGCCACTGATGCCCGCATTTACACGCCGACCTGGATTTCTCGCCCACCGCGCACACCTGGATCAGGGCTCCACACCTGAAAGCGTTTGGAGACTGTCGCCACGGTGCGCCAGAAAAACAAGCCACGAAGGGCTGGCGCGTATGGAGCACCGACTGCGACTGCCCGCCGACATGTAGCAGGAGCTAATGCGAAGAAGCCCTCATCCTCCACCACCGCGGCAGAACGTCCTCGTGGCGTCTCCCCAACAGTGCACGCGAGGCCCTCGTCCCCCCTCGCGCAGGAGGTGATACATGCAGGCTGCACACGAAGCGCGCTGCACATCGCTGCTTCCATCACCCACCAGCACCGCAGCGGCTCCTCTCCACGCGACCACGGGAGCCGCCACTTGCGCGCAATCTACACCTGCCCAGTGCGCGCGCAGTACACATATCTCAGTAGCAGTGGCACGCCCCCTGCACCGCTGGCGCTCTGCCCCCGACATCGATCGAGACGAGAAGCCGACCAATTGGCATCTACTACCTTGGACTGGAACAGTGCCTAAAGAGCAAGACCATGCTCACTTCGCTCCTCCTGCGCGTATCCCAGCCCGGGGAATCTGCGCAGCGAATAATGAGCAGCATTCGGACGAGGATGATACAGACAGAGGAAGGAGCGGAGGAACAGGATGCGATGTGTCATACGCCGATGCAGAGGCGACGGGACGATTGCACCGATTCGACTACCCGCATGTCTCCGCGACATCGTGCACCGTGTGCTCCGTCCGCATCCCGGAGCACAGAGCACTGATCGCGCTGCCCTCGCACGCCCTGCCACGTCACACTCCCTCCAAATGAAGGAGATGTATTCAAGAACGGGCGACATACCTCCGGATGAGGATCTTCAGCGAGCGCGAGCGGTCAACTGATTCCAGCGTGCTGTGCGAGGTCTGTGGGGCGTGGTCGTGGTCAGCACGAGTGCAAATACGTGACGGAGAAGGGGATCGAGGATGACAAGATGCGAGGGGAGGCGACCGTCGTGGGGCACATCGATAGCCCACGACGACTCGCCCGCACATCGCGGCCTATCGGCGTTCGCAGCGGCCTGCAGAGGCATGGAGGCACACTCTCCAGAGTCCCGAAGAGGGCCTGCTCGCGGCCGATGGTACGCGATATGGCTTCGATGAGCGCTGCATGCGACGATGAGGTGCGTGCACGCGCCATAAACGAGGATTGGAAGCGGACGCGGACAGTGTGCATGAGGCGCTCAGATGCGCACCAAGCCTGCCACTCCAGCGCGCCGTATGTACCATGCACTGTACGGAGCAGGAAAAAGAGATTGGGATGGGAAATGGACGTACCACATCACCGATGTCAGAGATATTCCTCCTCAGCGAGTCAGCGCTCAGTAGTCCACCTCAGATTCGGATAAAACGGGCGGTCGCGGGCAAGGTGGAAGCGGACGGTTCTTAGCCGAACGTGTCTAATGCAAGGTGGAAGCGACAGGAGTACTGGTGCTGCGCTGACGGAAAAGCGGGACCATTGCGATGAGACTCACGGGAATGAATCGGGATGGACACGCGTGGCAGACATGTCTATGATGATGGGGGCAGCGCTCGGACACGGAGGCTGGATAAAGAGAGGTCAGCATCTGGAATCCAAAAGAAGAATCGCCAAAAAAAGCGGATGAAAGAGCATCGGATAGAAATGAAGACGCACATAGTATGACATACCGCTCAGTCTGACTCTCCTATGCGAGTCGCATTTGGAGGGAATCTACTCCGGCTCCGGACTTCCGTAGCGCATGCTTGATACGCTCTTCGCGCACGCGGGTCACATCTACTGCAGTGACGATACGAGCTAAAAACAGGCATATGTCAGTTAACGGAAGTTCTCTCGACTCCGAAACATTGGGAAATGAGAGCCAGACAAGAGCGCTCGTGGCGACCGATCTTTCCCCTCATTACAAGCCCCAATGGCAGCAGCAAGAATGCCGCATTCTTGTTTCCAAGGATCCAGACGCTGTCCGCCGCGCATTGGACGCCCATATATGCATATCCGTTCCAGAAGGCCACTCACCCAAGGGAAAACCACTGTAACAACCATGATTCTACCGCGGTCCGAAGGTGTAGAGGCAGCTGTCCAAGATTTGGTGCGCATGAGTGTTGGGAGCAAACAAGCGATTCAACTCCGCTCGGATCATTCCGACTCACTTATAACTTGCACGCACTGGCTCTCAAGAGTCATCGAATTCTTTCGTCTCCGTTTGGTCGCTTATTTTTCTCTCTCTCTCTCTGGAGCTATCTTGCGTCGTTTCCTCACTCAACTGTACCTCAAGTTTGCTCACGCCGTTCGAGGGGCAACGACCTTGTGTGCAATTGTCGCAAAGTTACCGTGCCGAGCATGAAAAACCCGCTCTCTGTCCTTTCAATATATTCGTCGTCCTTGCTTCGATCTATCGAGAACTTTATCTCTGCGGCAAAATTCTGTTGATACGGTAAATTCAAGGCCATTCCGTGTTCGTGAGGAGATTTTCGGCCGGTATCTGTTTCTACGTCTCATGTTTTGTTTTTGTTTTCGCAATCATCGCAGGCTGGACCAAGAGTTGCCACACATCTGACTAGTTCATGTATGTGAAACTTCCTTGGGAACAACCTCAACTCGATCTCCGACCTTATAAGTTACAGTGACGACGATTTCCATGCGGTTGCGTGCCGCATGGAGTATTGGATTCATTGCTGGTGTTACGACTTCATCATCTGAGGATCTTCAACAGCACATTTATTCCTCGGCCTGACTTTGACTCGATATTCTATGTATGGCCCGTAAACAACTCTAGATCTCAACTACCGTTCTTTGCCAAAACAATATTCGCGACTCATACAGGACATCCGACCACGGCCGCCCAAACCAAACTCTCGTCCCCCGTTTAATTCTCACCGGCTACTTAATCATCTATCCATCTCTGTTCTCAAATAAGTTTGTTGCCGCCAAATTGCCGCCAACGTGCAAGATTTCCGCAGGCAAGGCGCAAAATAACGTTGTCTCGGTGTCTGACGTGGGTAGCCATAGCAGCTAATTTTAGAAACTTGGGGAGTGGAACAAGTGCGTGCCCATGCTCGGTTGTGTCCCGCGAGAGAATGTTATGACATGGTGTCTGCGATTACTCTCACGACAACTGCTGTTGCGCAAACATCCCATTGAGATCACGATTATCCAGGACTGCGGCCAGGGGATCACCTCCATTCGTTCTCTTGGTTCGCAACACCCATATGAGGCTAAATTTGCTTCACTCGATGCATCGGATCCTCCTCGAGAATCCTACAATTCCACTATCTATGTATCCGGTTGAGAATTCAATTCCGACGCCGAAGGAAATAGCTCCAGATGAGATGCCTTGTTGTGTCACCTCCCGAGATCAGCATCATAGTTGTTCATCTTGACTTGGAGCGTCGTACCAAGATATGGATCTTAATGCCGTTGCCAGAAATACTTTCCTACTCGGAATTCTATACCCCAACACAGCCATGGGGAGCCATCTTTCTCCTTTTTCTATATCCTACCTAGACTGACAGACCACGGTGTTTTAGATCTTCGTTGAAGATGCTTCTCCCGCAACCTCTTCTTTTGTGAAATCCTTGTCCCCTAAAAATCAAACAGATCTTTCGTTCCTCAACAGGCATGAATCACTCACAGGGCGGTGTGGTAGATCTTCGCTGAAGATACTTCTCCTGAGACCTCTTCTCTTGTGTATTGATTGAATTTTCGGAGGACTGGCTTCTCTTCTGCCGTGCGGTAGAGTTGTCCAGTGGGTGTGATTTCTGGTCTGACAGGTCGGGAGATTATCACTCTACAATGATGCAGAATTGGAAAGGGGACCGTCTAACAGTGTGCACATCTGCGATCCCATCGTTTGGCGTCTGAGAAGGTGTTCCCATGGAAGCAGAGGCAGATGGAGTGATAGATAAGCATGCTGGTGTCTTTCTGTTGAACAGATAAACTCATCATCGAATAAGATGGCTAGACTTATTGTCGGTGAACACAGCCCAGACAGACTACATATAACACATAGACCGTAAATTTGTTCCCACCCTTCCAACATGCCCCGCCAGCCCACTGTCACTGAGATTCGTCTCAACAACATCACAGCCTGTCTGACTCCTGCTGTAACCCTCGTCAATGAGCTCAATGATGCATTTGGGCCCCCCATTCATTCAGCCCATTTCAAGCACTGTTCTGTCATTAATGGCCATGGTACAGGTGATTACTCCGACTTGCCTCGCTGTCAGGTTCTAATGCCGTGATGAATCCCATAGCATGTGAAACGGAACAAAAATGAATGTGCCGAGCTCATGGAAAATATCCACAAAGTCCTATATGCAATTGTCGAGCTTCATATAAAGTCCGAGACTGCAGGGTCTCTGCCTCCTTCCGTCGTTGATCACATCGGGAAATTCATGAAGTAGGTTGGGTTCAGACTGTGCACCTGATTCCAGCTCACTTTCATATAGAACTCTTCACAAGATTCATACATTCGTTGAAGCACAGCAGGAAGGGAATAAGATCAAACAGATATTCCGTCACAGTGAAATGAACACACTGCTCAAGGAATGCCAGGCAGGAGTGCATCAAGCTTTCGGAATTTTCAAGGTATGTGGTATATTGAGTTGTTCTGCATAATAGGTAAAACCTGTCTGTAGGTTGATACTGGAGTCTCAGTTCTGAGCAACATGGAAGAAATGAAAAAGATGGCTGACATCATGCACAAAGAGCTGCTTTAATTGATTTCAACATTTTCCGATGCAACAATTTCAGAGAGATCTTCCTCAGTATGTATACTTAATCCATTTCAGGTCACCCACTAAATTGGGAAATAGATATATCCAGGATTAAACTCACAAAATAGGTATGTGTTCGCTCACGGGTATGACTCAGATTGAGGCTTATATTTTCCAGCACAAATTCATTCTCAATGTTGCCTCCAAGACCAAAGATATTCCACGGTCGTGATTCCGAACTTGCACAGATTATGAAATTGCTCCAAAAGGAGTCACCCAGAATAGCAATTCTGGGTGCAGGAGGAATGGGCAAGACCAGTCTTGCAAGAGCTGTTCTCCACCATCCAGACACATCTGCAAAATTTGAGCACAGGTTCTTTGTCAGTGCAGAATCTGCAACCAACAGTATTGAGCTTGCTGCACTCATTGGATTGCATGTTGGATTGAACCCTGGGAAAGATCTCACCAAACTAGTGTTGCAATATCTCTCCAGGAAGCCACAATGTCTGGTGATTTTGGATAATCTGGAAACCCCATGGGAACCAACAGAGTCTCGAGGAGGTATTGAAGAATTCCTGTCCTTGCTAACTGATATACAGCATGTTGCATTGATTGTAAGTTAGTATCTGATTCTTCAATACCTATGGCTCATGGGATATCCAAGATCACAATGCGAGGTGCAGAAAGGCCTGGAAAGGTAGCCTGGTCTCACCCATTCTTCCCACCCTTGCAGCCTCTGGCAGACAATGCAGCTCGTCAAATCTTTGATGACATCACAGACAATTACTATGAGGGAGAGGACATTAATCAGCTTCTCCAACTCACAGATAATATGCCTCTGGCAGTAGATATCATTGCCCATCTGGCTGACTATGAGGGATTCTCAAATGTCTTGGCGCGGTGGGAGACCAAAAAGACCACAGTCCTCTCCATGGGATATGACCAAAGGTCAAATTTAGATCTGTCTATTCAGCTTTCCCTTTTAAGTCCCCGAGTCACATCTGAGAGCAAGGAACTATTGAGTCTGCTTTCCATTCTTCCAGATGGGCTATCAGATGTTGAACTGGTGCAAAGCAACCTTCAAATTCCCAATATTCTTGCATGCAAAGCCACATTGATTGCCACTTCATTGGCATATCAAGATGGCAAGAAGCGACTCCGGTCACTAGTGCCAATTAGACAACACATCCAGCAGTTCTCACCTCCTTCCGCCTTTCTGACACAATCTCTTCGCAAGCATTTTTATTCAATTCTGGAACTATATAAGAAACATACATTTGGAGGGAAGCAGCTATCTCCTGTGGTGAATCAAATCACCTTAAACCTGGGAAATTTACAAGAAGTGCTGCAGCTTGGATTAAGCAAGAATGATCCCAATCTTGTGGACACAATGTATTGTGCATTTTCTCTCAACTCATTCTACCGGCTCACTGGGCGGGATTATACACCATTGATGAACACCATTCCAATGTCTTTTCCCCAGCCCACTGATCACCGACTGGAGACCAGTTTTTTCATTGAGTTGATTCTCTCAAGGATGCATACAGCAATTGCGAATCTGGAAAGTGTGATTCCTCAACTTTTATCACACTTCCAGCATTTTACTGATCCTGTGCTTGAGTGTGAGTCCCAAATAGTGTTTGTGCTGATCTTATCCAAATGCCCCAAAACTAGGTAGATTCTATTTAGCAGCTGGAAGTCATTTTTTCAGACGTTGAAATGGATCCAGCCCATTCCTTACAATTTCTTGATAAAGCACTTGAATTGTCAAAGCTCTGTGGAGACAACAATCAGGAGTGTAATTCTCTGACACAGATTGCTTGGCTCAAATGGATGGTCGGGGATTCTCACAGTGCTAGTGTACATGCCAGTGAAGCACAAAGGCTATCAAAATTGTCCGGAAATTTTTATCAGGAAGCAAAGGCCTACCAACTCCTGGCTTGCGTGCCCCAGGAGTGTTGGGAACTGGCAGAAAAGCATGGCCAACCTCCACAGGGCTAAAGAGCTTCTTGGTCTTTGTGGCATGCCTGGAGGCTTCGCTGATCATGCAATTACAATTGAGCTGGCAGAGATCCATCTTCTGAAATCCGAATATGCTCAAGCCCGAAGTATCTATGGCCAAATAGTTGAAACCACTTCCCCTGATCAGAATGCTGAGGCTTATGCCCTTGCACTCCTCAACATTGTAGAGGTTGACCTAATGATTGGGCAGCCTGCGGAAGATGTGGAAAATAACTTGAGTAGAGCAAAGGAAAATTTCAGCAGGACAAACTTCCAGCAGGGAATCACCTTCTGTGATTTGCTTTGGGCAGATATGGAATTCAGGGTGGGGAAGACTGCCAAATTTCTGCAAACACTTCATTCAGCCTGGGGGGAAGAACATCAGATTGTGTCATTCTGTCTGGAAAGGCTTGCTGATGTCAATGCCTGTCAGAGTGTGGGATTTCAGTCCAGATGGCCAATGGTATACCTGGGATATGCACATAAATCCAAAGATAAATTGGCACTTCACAAGGCCCTCTTGTTCCTCGGAGATGTGTTGATTTCTCAGGAGGATGAAGGTACTGTCTTAATTTACACCGCCAACTGGACCGCATCCATCAATGATGTGGCGCGGCCATTGTTTGGTCATGAATTCAGCCACAATGCAGCTACGTTCTTTCCACCCTGCTGCCATCTGGACAGGTTAACAGTGAACAATCAGCTGAGTGCCATACAAAATTTATCTGGCTCCCACACAATGAACTTTATGGGACTTGCTCGGTGTATCGCACAGCACACACATCTCTAACTGGTGGCATTCATCTTCATCATCACCATCTTGTCAGGCTGGTTTTCCATCTGACACACTGAGGATCCCGCTGGTGTCATTCATGTTGGCGGCCACCCCTCTCAGGTTGTTTCGGCAGCTCTGGTCCTAGTTTCTGTCTCAGGCTTGTTATATTCCAATAAATACATTCAAATATTCGCTGCCACCCATTCCCGAGTGTAATTCCGTGCGCTAACTTCCTGAGACAGTAAGTTCTGGGATTCACCTCATCCTCGACAATCCTCCCAATGCAATGTACCAAGTCTAGCAAACTCAAGTTCCTGTCGGGCATCTTCCACCACCGCCATCGTGTCATTCCACCGACCTTCCATCGACAACCGCGCGATCAGCGGTACCGACTCGGTGATACGGGTGAGAACAGCGCCGAGCTCGATCTCCAATGCATTGGGCTTGGCGACGAGGATCACGGTTTCCGGACATTGCTAACCGCTGGCAAGCTGACAACAAAATCCTCCGAAACCTTTCTTTCTTCCTCGGTCAGCAGATCACCGAGCTTCTGTCGCATTCACCGGCTCAGTGGCCTGTGCAATATCGCACTGAGTCCCCGAATTTTTTGAGGATCGGAAACTGGGTACCACTGGGAGCGGAATTCAGCATATGATTCAAGCAAACAGTCCTCGGGGTGAGGATGACGGGGGGTATGTTGTCCACTTGACTGACCCCTGAACATACTCCCAAATTCGCTGCCGGATTCGTCGATGTAATCACCGTCTTCTCGGTCCTCCGGTGGCTCTAAAACCATATCTTGATATTCCGCCCAAATGCTCAACTGGAAGCATTCACACACCTATTGGTCTCATCCCTACAGGCTGTGATCCCTTAAACCCGAAATACTGTGTGTCTGATGTCTGCGAATTCAGATACCCGCCGTTGTCCAGTAAACCTGTGCTATGCCACCGGTGAGATGGCTAATAAGACAGGGAATAAACAAGTTACGTAGAATGGCTGGATCTAATGAATGATGCGCGTTGAACGCGTTCGGCATTTTCAGACTTCATGGGGACGTTTTGAATGATTCGGCGAAGGTATGGTAGAGCCTAAGGCTTAGACCTTACTAACCCTTAGGATTTTTCAGACCTGTGCTTAAGGCCTTATGGAACATCACTGCCAAGAGGAACCTTCCGTTTTCGGAAGTGATCAATGTTCACACGCGATCGAGTCCCGACTTGCAAACATCGTTCACCGCAAATTTTGGATGGCCTGCTTGTAAAGAATTTCCGTACACTCTTCATGTGTTTCTACACCTTTGGTCAAACTTTCAAGGTATGTTAATCCTATTACACATGAGGCCTAATATTAACCCGAACAAAGTACACATCAACTATCACTGAGCTACAGCCGTACGCAATCTCGTCGAAGCTCTTGTAGCACTGGTACCCACAACAGCATCAGCAATACCACTCCCATAGTCAGAGTCCGAATCACTATCTTCCACCACTCGACGGCCGCCGCGGCGCTTCTGCTTCTTCCTCGGGGGAGCTTCTTCGTCTGATTCGCTGTCAGATGAATTCTCCAGGCTGACCATTCCCAATTCCTTCCAAGGTACGCTCGGAAGACTCGGCATTCGGGGGCAACGGATGCATTACTGTACTCTCCGCCCCTGTTGCAGGATCCGGATTAGCGCCATTGGATGCTGCATTTTTCTTTGCTTCCCGCTTCTCTTGCAGCCTCTTCCTGTTTAAGCGTCTTGATCTCGCGAAGCGCCTCTGCAAGCTCGAAGTGCTTGGCTTTTCTGTCCGCGAAAAGGGGGATGGGCTGAATAAGATTGCGGGGAAGGACTTGGCGCAACAGGTGAGCATTGTGGAACCCATGGGTGTTCACGATGAAGCGCTGGCTTGGTTGATGAACAATGAACTTGTCCAGGATACCCGAGTCAACACGCTCCTGCAATCGAGGTCGTTCTCCAGTGGCCTCGCACTTCGCATGATTGCAATCATGCTGGGCATTGTATTGGAACCGAATATTCTATTTTTTTTTTGGAGTGAGTGCAAGTTGTTATTTACGAGCAGGAGCATGCACTTACAGCTGTAGGAATAATTATCAGGGTTCTTTCGGATTGCCGTCGCGTTAGAACCGGCATTCCAAAAATCTCGTGTCATTCGGTGGAAACTTGAAACTTGTCAAGCACGATAATTGCGAGGACCGTTGATATCTTCCAGGATATTATTGATCCTGCCGGTGATCGAGCTCGTCCTTATTAAACGATATATGTCAGACAAGATTGGGTTGCTGAGTACTGGATGAACTTACGCGTATAGGTGACTTGACAAAGACCCAGGACTCAATTTTACATTCATCCAGCGCCGCGGAAATAACCTGGCGGCAAGGAAACCAAGTTGATGTCAAATCGTAATTGCCAGCATTGAGTGCATGTCTGGCATCTGTAGAGCCAAGAGTGATTGTTGCACGAACTGGCCGCTTTACTCCTTTCTGCCGCTTTGGGAGTGCGACTGGTTTTACAGCTCCTGAAAATGAATCAAGGGACAACCTTCAAATCCGAGGATCAAAATACCTGGAGTAGGACGAGATTGGATGGTCCAACCGATTAACCTTTGAAGCACGGGTCGCGCCTCCAAAAATTCTCGGGCACGGGGTCCAGCCTGCTCCAATCACCATTCTCTGTTGGCCACCATCCACCTGTCAGTCGGTGCTTCAGACCCTCCTGATCTGCCAACTGAATTGCGATATCCCTGCTTGGTGCTCGGTGGTTTGAAAGAATGGAGCAGAACCGGAATATGGCGTTGAAGCATTCAAATACTTCTGTCATAAGGCCGATAAGCGGTCCAAATGCGGTAACATCTTCGTCGAGGTGGGCCAGAAGATGCAGCTTGATCTTTGACAAGATCTTTGTTGGATCGAGTACTGCAAAGGCGTCCAAAACATTTCCCGCCGCAGTCCGAAGATCAGCCTAAGATCAACCGGTCAGTGCTGGCGGTGCTGCGAAAGAGAAGGTATAGTACATACCAGATACTCGTCCATATTTGCAATCTCGGGAACCCAGAGCAGAGCAGAAAGCTCCCCGACTGCGCGCCAGGTTGCAAACTGGTCATCTCTTACAATCCCGTGGACGTGAAAAATATTGACCTGGGCAATGGTCTTGAATTGACGTCCTATCAGCGAGTTTGCGTATTGCATGATGTAATTGGCTCGGATTGCGTCAATGGAGAGCCCGTCGGTATTAGTCAATTGCAAACGAAGAGAGTAAAGCTGCTTCTGGGCTGCGGACCAGCTCGTATGCGATGAATGCCAGATATATTTGACCACCCCAAGTAGAATGGTGTGAAGGATTTCGACGGGGGTGTCCTTGGTTGGATCAAAGCCTAGTTGCGAGCACAATCAAATCGACTGGACCGATACGAGGCAAGAAATTCTAACCTTGCAATGTCAGAAACCCACTGTAAATCTTATCCTCGTTGTCAAGTGTCCATTGAACGAGTTGGGATTCAATATCCTTTGGGCGCTGACCTTCGGATTTCTTTTGCTTGTATTGCTCGAAGAGGTATTCGATCCAGTGCTGTGTGTACGCATCTTTAACACCAGTCGCCCTTTGCGCATCTTGAACATGTTTTGCAACACCGGCACAGGCCAATTTGACTTGCTTTTTGAGCTCGACGATGATCTTCTCCTTGGAATGCGCCACCCCAGGCTGATAATACGTCAGCGTAACATGATAATGAGGTCGTGAAGGACTCACTGCAAAAAGTGAATGAAAGCATTCATTAGTTTCTTTGTCCTTCTCCGTCCCACCGGCCTCGCATTTTCGGCAGAAGAAATTGCCTTTACCGCCGATATGAGAGGATATCTCGCTTTGCATTGGATTGTCGGATGGTCCTGTGTTGCCGTATATCAAGAATCGTGTGGTTTCACCTGTTTCAGCGTCACGGACTTTAACGGGTTCTTTGTGCGTGGTTCTGAGGCATAAAACATATCAGACAGAACCAGACGACAAAAAAAAAACTGACTCAATTACTGTCTTGAAGACCGTGAATTGCTCCGTGATAGTCGCATTCGGTGATGTTGAAACGAAGTGTACATGATATTCCTGGTGTAGAAGCGTGCGAGGAAGGTTGCGACGGGTCATATAGGCATTCCAGTGCTTATTCCAAGACTTTGAGCGGTTTCCTGACACATCATCACCGAAATAATCGATGAAACTGCTGTACAGTGGATCACCACCCGCCAACGCCCGTTTGGGGTTTGGCATGCGTTCAGGAAAGCCGCTCTTTACCGTTTTCTCTGCACAAATTTTCAGACAAGGCAACTAATTTGAACACTCGACTTACCCGACCAGGATGGTAGGCAGTGTTCGTCTTTCAGGTCCAGATAGTTTGCAGTGAGCTCAGAGGCGTCTATCAAAATGGTCTCGCTGTCCAGTACAGTTGCGACACCCTATCAAAACTAATGTCAGAATATACCAGCCATTTAGCAGTCTATAATCACCTCGGAACTGATGGAAATGGCATACGCATCTGCGCAAATCTTCTTCCCACATGTCAGCCATCGAACTGGGATCACCAGTTGGCCAGAATCAAGACGCGCGACTTCGTTGACATAGAAGTGAGCATTCAAATGCTTCGCGTCGTACGTGGGACTCAAGTTGTTGAGATCCATGTCCTTGTGCCATTTCTGTGCATGCCATATTTCCCGTATGACGCCGTCCTCGGGAATCTCAGGATAAACACGGATGAACTTTCGAGTTTGAGGATTTGCCCAGTCCTAAAATGGAGGTCAGAAACTGTGTTCACTGTAGAAGGGATCGCCAGGAGACATTCCTTGGCAATAATTGTGCGAGGATCATTCATGTAAAATATGTTGCCTTTGACGGTTTTGTACTGCGTCGTTGGAACCCCAGCATTTCTCTCAAAGTCCCTTTTGAACCTTTCGAAGACGGTCAAAAGACGGAACATCTTTTGCACCCGACTCGTTCAATATCCACAAGAAGACTTTCATTAACGAATTGGATATTCGAAGACACGGTAAATTATCGAGGGTATCAAGCAGGAACAGCTTGATGACACGTCAGAAATGCGGCAGGTAAGCATAAAATAGTACTAACCATTTTCGATGGGTATGGAGCCCATTCTACGCTCGGTTCCGCTGACTCATGGTGGTCAAAGTCGAGTATGTCGCCTTCTTTCAGGGTCAGTTAATTGCTGCATCATGTCGTCACGGGACCGTTACCACTTTGAAGACTGTCATCACGTACCGGCATTCTGCATAATCTCGGCCAGAAACTCGTCGTCGTTGTCAGTCTTCAAACAAATCGTCTGCTTCTGCATTGCCCTCGCCTAGTGAGAAGCTGGAATTCTGGCCAATTGTCCCGGCGTTCCAGAGGCTGTTCATCTCGTTACAGAGGTCGTTATACTGCTGGGCCGTTTTGTCTATCCTGAGGTCGAAACCGGCGGCATGGGGATCCTCGTCGAGTTCGTTCCAAAGCTCTGTCTCCATCGTTGTCTGTACGCATGAGGTGCGCACTTGTTCTGGGATTTGTACGTCCCGGAGAGCGGAGAACTGCATCTCGGCTTCCCGACGTCTGGCTAGGTCGTCTCGGCGGTCCCTTTCGATGGCTGCTGCATCGATCTTCCTTGCTCTATCCTGGTTTTCGGCTCGACCATGCCCTGCGGACTTGAGATGATTGAAAAGACTGGCCCAGGCGAACCAGACTTCGTTGCCCGGAGAGATTGATGTGCATAAGGTGCAATGTACTTTCTTGCCATCTGCACTCAAGACGCACCCCTTAGGTGCGACCTTTTGCTTCGGTGCGGGTGCCATGGTTTCTGAAGAGTGCACTTTGGAGTCAGATGCGGGCGACAATGAGCACGGCCAAAGCGCACATTTCCCAAATTGGTAATCAAGGCCACTCAACGACATTATAAAGTGAGGTGCCGCTTTCCACCTCTCGTTCGTCTCTTCTTTCCCCTCCACCATGTCCGGCTTCTCCAATGACGCGTTCCTACAACGGATGAGAGCTGTTGCGCAAAACCGACCCACCATCACTCCAGTACCTGCTCGCAAACGAACCCGGCATGAACGCGACGGGACCTCCAGCACTGTTGCCAGTGACGATGAGCGCGACGAGCCCACGATGGCCAGTACTTCTTTGGCTGGCCTCAATCTCAATCGCTCTGGCCCTGCCACCCAGAATGCTGCCAATGCAGTGAGGGCCTTTGCAAAGAAACAAAAGCTTCGAGGAGAGCAATTGACGCAAGTTGATACCTTCCTGAATGTATGTCTATCCTCCTTTCAACTTTATGTGCCACTCATTTCTGCTAGGACACGACCCACCGTCCGGGAGGGGAAGCTCTTTGCTCTCGTTCTTCGGCCTGCAGAACGATGTAGCGAAATATTATTGTTCGCTGCACCAGCATTCTCTGTTTCTCCTGAGCTCCAGGTGTGTTTGCCACCCTCTTTTTTCATATATTCTCGCTTCATGTACACACAGACCAACATTAAAAGCTATGCTCTCGCTGTTATGCTTTCCCCCAAACTGGCCCAGTATCGAGGTGATCTTCCTGTCCAGCATGTTATGGTACGTCCCTTGATTACTACTTCAAACTTGCTCGAACTTTACCTCACTCAGAACATCCTCAAAAAGCACCGTTTCGACATGCCACCGGGTATCGAAAACAACCCGGCGGATATGCAGAAGATCACGGCTGCTGTTCAATACGCCTTCACTCAAGACCGATCATCTTTAAAGAAAAAGGTTCAAAGCTTCTTCACTTATCAATGCAACTTCGTTCTGACCTTCAATTTATACACAGTTGTTCTCGAGCTGTCCGAGTTACTCGCCTGGATGCCGCCGGTACCCCGCGTTGTTCTCGACTTGCCACCCGGCCAGCATCAAAATCTCTTTGGTTTGGCCCAGGCCTTTGTTGAGGGAACCAAGTGCCGCATCACCAATGCTCTTTGTGGCCGCATCGCCCTCATGGTGTGTCCTGGGCCTTATCTTCCTCGTCCCATTTCCTGACGTGCACTGCGATACAGAGAGATGTTTATCTACAGAACAGTACTTCATCGTTTTGGGTCAGCCTCGATGAGGCACTGGCTGCGATGCGCACGGCGGCGTAGGGAAATGACGAAGCTTGTGACGCGTGAGTACCTCTTCTTCCATAGACAAAATTTCCAACGCTGATTCCTTTGCTCATAGGATGTTTGAAGATCTTATTCACATGGACAAGACTCTCCATGGCGCTGTCAATATCGTTTATCAAGCCACAAACAACATTCAGCAAGAGGTCGATGATTTGATTGTTGCTGGCCGCGGACGCGAGGAGCGCGCCGATGTGGGTAGTTCAGACCCGACGGATGATCCCACATCTGCGCCTGAGGGCAACGGAACTGAGGGTGGCGAGGATGACGAGTCGAACGAGCACTGATTCCGCTGCTCTTCCCATTATTATTTATCATTTAGCTACCGCAATTCAATTTTTCTAGGGTTATTAAGGGACAAAAATGCCCACGAACCCTAGGGTCGGTCCCTGGGGTTAGCTTTGCCCTAATTTAGAGTTAGTCTGTCCCTGTCGGCACTGTTCCAACCTCTCACCATGGACCATTGTCCCTGGCAAAGCACTATGTTGCACAGTGTCGGAACCATTCCGACACTGTGCAACCTGGTGTTTATAGCCTGCACCTGTCTAGTACTGGTGCTGCTACACTCTGTCAGAATGGTTCCGACACTGTGCAACTGGTGTTATGGCCTGCAGCAGCTAGTGTTGTTCAGTACTGGTGCTGCTACACCGTGTCGGAATGGTTCCAACACAGTGCAACTTGTGTTTATAGTCTACTACTGGTGTTGCTACACCGTGTCAGAATGGTTCCGGCACTGTGCAGCCTGGTGTTTGTAGCCTGCAGCAGCTGGTGCTGTCTGCTACTGGTGCTGCTACACCGTGTCTGAATGGTTCCGACACTGTGCAACCTGATGTTTGTAGCCTGCAGCAGCTGGTGCTGTCTAACTATTTTCCAACCAGGCTTGGGGCGGTCCCCTTATGAAAAAAATCGAAAATGGGGTCACATTTGGATCTTGGTGAGAAAATGATATTCCATCGATAAGCTTTGGGTGTGCTCCCAACTGTTGACCCCTCCCCTAGCCTGTGGCCCTGATTGTGGCCCAGTTGCGATCAAAACATCCATAGTAAACAGTTGGGAGCATAGCCAAAGTTTATAGACAGAATATCATTTTCTCACCAAGATCTATGTGTGCACCTGTCTTCAATTTTTTTATTTGGGTGGCCCCCCCCAACCTGGTTGGAAAATAGTTATAGCAAGTCAACAGTCGGGAGCACACACAAAGTTTATTCACAGAATATTATTTTCTCACCAAGATCTATACATGCGCCCATTTTCGATTTTTCCTTTAGAGGGGCCCCCTTAGCTGGGTGGAAAACCAGTTAGACTCACAGCCTTGGAACTGCTTGATTACTTCTTACTATGAGAATGGCTGTATCTTGTGGCCCTAGAAGGATTTACATACATGGATGTGCATCGCAGTCGAGCACAATGCATGCTGCGTCTCGGAGATCTTGCAAAGAAAAGAGGGGAAATCTCAGCAGCTATAGAGTTTTGGAAATCTGCCAGACCTCTGTTTGAATGCTCATTGCAGGCCAAAGATATGGCGGAAATTGACTCCAGGCTTGCAGCTATTGGTGAAAGCCACCAGGGAGCTCTAGCCAAGCTTACATGACTATGTCCACCTGTCCTGCTGCTAGATCAGCTTTCAATTTCCAATGAAGCCGGGGCCGAGGAAGTTGAGGAGGACAATATTGATACAGATGTGGTCAAAGCTATTGTTCAAATTGCAATGTAATGTCCAAAATCCTTCTGCTATAGCTTTCAGAGGAATTGCTTTTATTGTTATATCTATGTTTTATTTTTAGCCGGTATACCCTTCTGTAGAACTTCCATGTATTTATTTATTTATTCCAAACAAAAAAAGACCCATTCAAAATTAAAACTACACTCAACTTGATAGGTTGGTTTCATGAAGTGTGACTCCTTGGACTCGGAACCCGCCAAGGGATCGAATGCCCAAGGAGGTTTTTCAAATACCGTGAAGAGATGACATCTTCTTCACGCCGTCGGCAATGGCTAACAGAGCCTAAGGCCGTGAGCGTACGGCTGCACCGTGAAGCCTCCTGGAAAAAATTCTGAAAGGCATTCCTTTTCTGAACATACCTATGCTCATACCACACACATAGATCATGAGCTACACCATACCGTTGCTGACCTACCGAGTTATTAACGATTCTCCCAGCAGATCTGCACACCAGGGAAGAAATAATAAGAAACACATCAAGCATGCTGAGAAGGCATGAGTGGATGTTTGAGCAAGCCACCTTCGAATTCCAATCGTGATCCGAGCTGCCAGAATGATAGATTAAAAGCGGAGTTTAAAAAGCTTCGGACGGACAGACAGGCTTAATTTTATAAATAGGGAGAAATAAAAATCAATCAAAATAAGGAGATTACACGGCACCGTCCGAATAACGAAAATCAATCAATCAACCGGCATCTGAAACACTATCCGACTCCGTCCAAATTAAAAATGTTAGTATTAACATGCACGCCAAATGCCAACACATATGGCCCTGAATCAATCACTCCTTCTGACTTTCGAAATGTTTCATCCAAGTTTAAAAGGGCGGAAGCCATTCCAACTTCCCAGTCTCCTGTTTTGCGACCCGTTATAAACGCAACATACTAGTAGCCTTCTACGTGACCTCAGTGCCCCTGCCCAGAGGCGTATAATGCGCACCTCGATCGTGAAGCACTGGCTTTCCATGACGATGTTCCATCTACGGGTCTTTTTTGCGGTTCTCTGGATGTCTACTCTCGCATTTTCCATACCAACCTTCAATATCACGATACCAGTGCCGGACGGCACTTCGAACCATGGCGATCCTTCCATACTTTGCACCCCAACAAATTGGACCAGCATCCTGTCGTTCTTCTTTGGGAACTACATTGCTCATGCAGCAACGACCCTGTCTTACCCAGGAGAAGAGCTCTTCGATTACGCACTGACTGTCGTTGGGGCTCTATTATTTCCATCGACCGGTGTATGTCGGGGATTGGATGCCATATTCCGGTTCGCTAGACGTGCCGAGTCCGATCTCATGTGCGCCGCGAGAGCCGGTGCATTGTGCGTAGTGATTCGCACCGATCAGTATGTTGCGGTCTTGCCACAGTGTCAAGACATCTAATGGCCTATCTTACAGAGAGCCCTTGCGGCGCCGTGGCAGATATCTGGGTTGGCTTCCCATCGGGCATCTTCCTTTTTGGACATTCCTCGAGGCACCCTGCGATAGCCGTAAAATCCATGGGGTAATCAGGAAACTGCCGCCCGGATATAAATTCGAAGTCGTACCACGGAATGCAGTCATCGAAATACCCACAGCTGGCGCAGACACCCGATCTGTGGTGATATGCACATCACAGCAAACTGCAAAGCTGATGGTTGCTATCTTGCAAACCTTCTACGGGGCTGTGACCTTATATCGTGCCCGTGGAGACCAACTGGCTCGCTATGGATATGCGGCGTTTGCTTTGACAGTTGCACCGTATACTGTCATGTCGCTCATCAACCTCGTCGGGGGGCCTTCTCACACCTACTTATCCCACTATGTATCTCGTGCGCTCGGACGTTATGGATGCATTAGATCGCCAAAGCGATACCCCCGAGCCATATTTCGATGGAACGGTGGGGCGTTTGAAGCAGGCAAATGAGGGACCAGCAGGGCGTTCAAAACAGGCAGTGGAGACACCGGCAGAGGAGAGACCAGCAGAGGAAGAACCGGCAGAAGAGGAACCAGCACGGGAGGAACCAGCACGGGAGGAACAGGAACCACAAGACGTGGGACGTGCTATTCGAGGTTCGTCGCAGCTCTTATGAATTCTTACCATTTCTCACCAGATTGTCTAATAGACCCCGACGCAACCGGCGCTTCAATTTATATAATATTTGGTGTTGCCGGTGGGATCCCCGCTGGCGATCATCGGCAGCTTGACAAAGTTCAGCCCAGGCAACAGCACTCATTCGCAACGGGTATGGCTGATGATGTGGTTGGGTTTTAGCATGACCGGAATGCGCCTGACCCAGGCCCGGTACTCCCCATGGCTGAACAATAGATTCAAACAGTCCCCCATCGCCAAGCGTATATTTCTCCTGTACACTTGCTCGGTCTATTCGGCGCCAGCCATTGGCGGCATGGTTGTTGTCGGGAAGATGATAAAGGAATATGGCGATTGTATTCGATTGGATTAGTAGTCCCAACAGCACCGATTGATATCAGGAACCAGGAGATTTTCATTAATAAATTACAGGGCGTGCCTGCGCTTCGTTCCGGCGGCGAGTATTAGATAGATGAGATCCAATGAGTCTGGTTTTATTTTATTTTAGGAAGACAATGTATAGGCAGGGATGGAAATGTGATGAGTGGAGAGAACGGAAGTCGTAGCAAAGAATACCAACCATTACAGGGCACGTTTGTTTTACGCGAATCGGCTCGCTCGTCTCCCCTGCGGAGCCAACTTACACACGAATACTCATATCAAAATCATTGTGAGATCTTCCATCCTGGCGTCGGCATCAATTCTGAATCCCTTGTGAACTGCAGCGTTGATGTTGAATGGGTCCAAGCATCTATCTCATGCGAAATGACGGAAGCCTCCATATTAGAGGAGGGATAGTGTGGGTGTGCACTATCAAACAACACCACCGTTGTCGTCTTCCTGCATATCTATTCCTCTCCTCGCCATGATGTCGCACGTCCTCACGACTGCACAGCTCAAGGAAGTGAACTTCAAGCTTAGGCCGTGGTATGTGCTCGATCAAATTTCTCTCCCGTGCACATGCGCTGATTAGGCTCCATTCCAAATCCACAGCAGCTAAGCGCGTGTCTGGATTTGGTCCTACAAGGCGTGCTGTCGAGCCAGGTGTGTTTCGACTTTTCTTTCATTTGTTGCTTGCGTCGTTGAACAATACCCTCATCTGAATCATGATCGCCGACACAACGTAGTTTGTCAACGACTACAGCTACTACGCCGACGACCACAGATCACACAAATCATCGTTGCAGTCCTCGCACTCTTGACGGTCCCAAAGTCTATTCAGGCTTTGTGAGTCGTCCATGTAATGGGCGATCGCGCGAGCTGCTGATGTACATATATCTTCAGCGCGGTCATTGAGATCATGTTCATCATGTATTACGGCAATCTGGACGCCGCGATATTTCCCAGCTACACGACTTGGGTGAGTCCTTCATTGACTGCTTTCAACCTTGAGCCTGTCCGTCCTCATATGTGGACAGACCTACTACATTAACACCGCAAAGAACGATCCGATTATGTAAAGAGTGGTGTGAGCGCACTTTTTTTTTCATCGCCTGGTGTGGATTTTGGCTCAATTTCTTTGTCAGTCGCGGCACATTTCAGCTCTGTATTCGTCGTTCTTTGGTCTGAAGAGAGAGACGAGTCGAATCTTACTTGCATTTGTTTTATTCACTGCCGGGGACGTCATCCTTTCAATGACAACGTCGTGCTTCCTGCCTCAAATCCAATAAAGCCGTGCTTCCTCAGACAGTCGATGTGTAGAGCATTGCTGTCGCAGCCTAATCGAACCAGGCTGAGGAACGGTCATGATCAAGGTGGTACGCTGTCTGTTCACGCTGCTGTCTCCAATGCAGAGCCAAACTAACATATGCATATTGGTTCCTCTTCTTTCGGCAGCGCGATGTTCAACCTCATTCTCTCCCAAATAGCCGTGACCAACTTCCACGACATCATCCCCACCGCGTTTAATATACCCTTCCCAAACTCTACCCCGTCTCGATGATGTTCACGCTTACACGAGGCACACGGTTGATCAATCCGTGTGAGTCAACCGTTAGCGCCGAGATTTCATTGCATTCCGCCCGGACTCTGTCATGGTGGAGTGCTCAGGGGCAGAGGTGCGGACGATTGTTTGACAATCGGCTCTTGATCGGCTCACTTGTGTTTTTCGTTGATCGAGGTTGGAGCTCGACTCGCAAGTCAAAACAGTAGAGGGCCAGTGACGCCACCTTCCTCTCACCCTTAAGTAACACTCCAACAACCCTCACTCGCTCGCTCCGCCATTATTTGCTGGTACGCCGGAATGTAAAGTCTGTGAACGGAGTAAAAGCCAATTTCCTGACGATCTGGGCACTCGGATTTATCCCAAGTCCTCTGGATAAAATGATATTGATTACTTTTGCGTAGGTGTCCGGGTGGTGGGGGAAGGATAGTAATATAACTTTGAACTTTGTACTCTACTACTAAACCTCAGCTTCTAATACACAGTAAATCAGCCACCAGCTGGCTCGGCTGCTGGGAAACCCGTCTAATCGCCTTAACTGTTTAGCTCAACGGCTTGAATAGTTGGCGGGTTGAACTGATTAAATTGGTTCAATCGGGTTAATTAGTTTAATGCCACGACGCGGCCTTTACCATAAATAATTGTAGGATAAACTAGTTTAAACCGGTTAAAACGGTTTAAGAAAAGTTCCCGCCAAAAACACCTTTGGTTTAAGCCAACCTGCAGGTGACAGATGAATTAACCGCAGAATCACCTCGTCACCGCTGAAGCCGAACCTCCGACCATATTCGCGGTGGAACCGGCCGGTGGAGGCGAGTTCGTGGTGCGTCTCTTCATTCGCTATATTTGTGCCAACTCACGAATTCAACCGCAATATATCCATCTATGTGTCCAGATCAAGCTCCTTTATGCCGATGCGGTTTGGGAGGCAATTTTCGACGGCACCAGCCCGCTTTCTGGCCGGGTACGTGCTTCTAGTGTCCACTTATTCTCGTCCTGTTCCCTCTATCCATACTTATATTATAATTAGCTACACAATGCTAACGGAAGTGGGTTTCATGTACACAGGTCGCGCTGCGCCCCGCACGGGGGAGCGCATACCAGCATTGGAGGATTGTAGAGGTTTAAAATTCGGAAGTCAGTCATGGTGGCGGTTTACGAGACATGAAATGCCGTGTCAGTGCGGAAGTAGTAGAAGACAAATTGAATCCGGGGCGTGCCTGGTTCCTGTGTAAATCTGGTGTCTTTGCTTCCATCGACCTAGACTGCATCGTGTTTGTTTGTTTCCGGAACTGTCTCCATTCCGTGCAATTTCAGAGTATCTTCCTCTCGTCACTTCCGGTGTTTCGCCCCGCCGGTACAAACTCCACTTACAAATCATCCCGCGCCAGGACTGCAGGCGATGATTGAGATCTTTCAGCTGATCATTCTCTCATCTTCTTACGACCACAATATTCTCATTTCGAGATGCATGGTGTGATAACTACCACTCATCCTGCCGTCCCTAAAATATACTTACAGACCTATAAAGCCGTGTCAATCTCTCTAATCCCACCCCAGCTTCGTCTGCAAAATGTACATGCTCAGAAAGCTCTTTACCCTTGTCCTCTGCGCATTCTCCACCGTTGACACCCAATGCGGCGGTCTCTTCAACTCACAGGTAAGTATACTCTATACCACAGTGGATACAACATGTTTGACTTCGAATCCGTCTTAGGATGGTACTCCATCCAACGTCGGAATTACAATAGATGTCAGTCTCCATCCAATACATTTTTCTTGAGCGCGGTTCGAATATTTCTTTCTCAGGACTCCGAAATGGTGAAAGTCGTCAATGTAGGAGCCAGCGGAAGTGTCTTTGCGTTCCCCGCAGGCGATGTGCTTGTCGAGAAGGGGAACACTGGACAAGATACCTTTGGCATCGTACGCTGCCTTTCTTTTTCTCCCCGCACCTAAAGTGTTGACTCAGAATTCAATGGCCACACACAGTTGGAGAAAATAGTGCTGGAAAAAATATATACGCCTTCAAAAGCCGTGCGACTGGGTTTCTACATCGTTGCGGCCTCAGATGTGAGTAGAGATATTGTGGACTGTCCTATAATATACTAACTCCCGGCAAGGATAACTATTTTCCAACCAGGCTTGGGGGGGCTGCCCAGAAAGAAAAAAAATTGAAGATGGGTACACATATAGATCTTGGTGAGCAAATGATATTCTGTCTATAAACTTTGGATGTGCTCCCAGCTGTCGACTCACTATGGATGCTTTGATTGCAACTGGGGCCACAATCGGGGCCACAGGCTGGGTGGGGTCAACAGTTGGGAGCAGCCCCAAAGTTTATAGACAGAATATCATTTTCTCACCAAGATCTGAATGTGCGCCCATTTTCGATTTTTTTCATAGGGGGACCCCCCCAAGCCTGGTTGGAAAATAGGTACCCCGCCCCTCACGACGATGGCCGCGGCGGCCATCCCCAACCACCACGCGCCGTACGCTGTGTCTGCATCGCCCGCCTTTGCGGCCCGGCCATGTCCCTCTCCAACACCTGCACCCGCATCGACAGCCGCTGCGGGTCCGCCCGCTTCCGCGCCACCACGCCCGTCCTGTCCCGCCCTCTGTGCGAACCCGTTCCACCCCACGTCCACACAGCTTCGGCACCCTCCTCCCATGCGCTCCCGCATGCATCCTGTCCCGCCTCCACCCGTTTCCGCCTCCGCGCTAGGGCTGCCGCCCATGACCGTCGCAACGGCTCAACGGCAGCTGTCGAACAGGTGCCGTTCCCGTCCCGTTGGCAAATTTTCCTACCTTCCAACGGCCTGTTGAATGACGGCCGTGATGGCCGTTGAAACGGGTCTTGCAAAGGTGCTTTGAAGCCACCCATTTTAGCATTTTTTCTGTGTACAGATGTGTATATCTACCAGGCTCACCCATTGGATGCCGCTCTTGTTTGCATTGAAGTGCTGTTGGTTAAAACAGGCAGTAGATTTCTTTGGTTGCGCTGCCCGGCAAACTCCGAGGTTGATTGCCGAAGTTTACAAGTTTGAGGTGGTTGTTTCCCGGCAAACAATGAAGGGATGCTGAAATGGGTGGTAAACCATAAGATTAAGGGAATCCGAGTCGAAATTCACCGGTGTATCAATGAAATTGAGGTGAAATAGCGAAATGAATCGACCACCCGTCGTTACGGCCGTAACGGTCGTCCCGTCACCCGTCCCGTCCCGCTGGAGCTGTGGAAACTAGAAAAAACGGCTGCCAAATCGACGGCCATTGCCGTTACGGTAAACGGGCGGCAGCCCTACTCCGCGCTCCTGTCCTCGTGTCGGTGATAAGCCAGTAATTGAGCCATGGTTAGATACACGTAATTTTGCGTGTTTCTGATCGTGCTCATTGCTGAAAACTGTTGTTTCTATGCAACAGTACTGGTTCCTGGTAGCTGTTGGGCGAACCACAGAGAAACGGGTGGACGTTCTAAGGAATTAGAACGTCCATTGGCTAGTCTCACCCTGAAAACCGTAAGGGAAACGTGTAGCCAATTAATAAGTCAAGGAACTTCTCTTGACTTGTTTCCAACATCCACTTAAGCAACGGAAACGGGTCAAAGGAATGGGAGTTGGGCAATGTGTTGTGTTGTGTTGAGACGCTAAGGGAGACACGCTTGGTCACGAGTGTTTCCGGTTGCTGGAGTTGCCGGTTTCCATCGAATGCGGATACACCGAAACAGGTGGTCGGCTATTCTGAGGATCCGGATCACGACTCTAAAGGCGTTCTAAGGTTCTTTCTCAAGAACCCTTTCTGGGAAACCCTATAGAAACGGGTATCTACCGAGGCCTACAAAGGAGTATTATCAGGTTCTGGACTTGGAACCAAGGGGAGAGTTGAGTTGAAGCAGAAACAGGTCGAACAAGTGCAGTGCCGATCTATCGGTGATCGACACACCCTCTGAATAATACAGGGGTGCTGCTGACGGGTTCCTGCCTTGTAATTGGCAAGGGAACATGGCGTGCTCGCAGTTGGGAACCAATGGGAGGCGACGCTCGGAAGAGCAAACCGATGGAAACACGGTTAAAGAGGCGGATAAACGGACTTTTGACTCATTGGGATTGTGTTTTGGGCTTTGTAACAGTGTCTTGGCGGTTGTATAAGTATCTGAGGGTGTTTCTACGATGGACACAGCATCTTCCCCCGAACTAGTAGGCTATACGCTTGCGCATTGGGTTGATCTGGGATCCTCGGCGAACGCACTCTTATAGAGTAGCACTATTAGTCGAAATCTTAATTGTTTCTGAATCATATATTATTCTGGAAACACACTTGGGCTCTGCCTGGAAACTGTTAGAAAATCTGTGAATCTGTTTGAACTGGGACTCTGTTGAAAGGAACATTATTGTTGTTGTTTGCGGAGCGGGTTTCAGAAAGTACCGTCAAGGGAAAACTTTGGAAACGTGACTGCTGTGCGCTGCTCAGAAAGTACCTTTAGGGAAAGCTCTGTGAACGCTCTTGGCCTATAGACTAGGGGCCTTACTTGAGTCTATGGGACTACTTTAAACTTGTTTCTCTGTCACTTGGACACACACACACGCTGCAGAGCTATAAATCTACCTTGCTTGGAAATGTAGTTTCCACCATCGTGTCTAGAAACACGTTCTACGCAGTTTGCTCTTCGTCTCTTTGAGATACGAAACCTCTCCCTACAACCTTTACAAGGCCTTGTACTAGGGGCTGTAACTCGTTGGGATCCCTGGAAATGTGCATATATTGCCGTTTGATTTGTTTGTTGGTTGTTGGAACAGTCTCTGGACTGTTTTCTGTGCCGCTCTCGAGTCAAGTGGGGTTATTTGTGTGTTTCTTATACAGGTTCTGAGCACATCAATCATCGGCACACCCGCCCCTGCTCCATCCAAGCCCATACTCGCGTCCATTTCGGTGTGGGCAGGCCATCCTGCTCCACAACTGTGTCGTATCACACCCACTGTCCACCTCGTTACTGCACCCTGCCCGGACCCGCCGCCATGTGGGCATGCCTATGCCTCTCTGGCTGCCCTACCCGCCCCACTGCTTAGTCTCAACCTCCGCCCACCCGCATCAACTTCGTGTCACCTCTACCGTCCCGTTTCTCGCACCACGTATCCCGTCCCTTGTGTGCGCTTTGTGACCACAGACCCGCCGTGCCCCTTCTGCCCCCCACCGCCGCTTCTGCAGCCTGCTCTCTCTCCCTCTCCACAGTGCTACGCCTTTATCTCCTCACCCTGAGTAACTGCCTCTGCCCCGTCCCCACCGGTGTAAATATTTACCCATGTTAGTCAGTATGCACCACAATATTATCCCAATCTTTTGCTTACATTCGCGTGAACAACCTCTCCCCTGAGAACCTTGCAATGTGTGTGTGTCTAAATTCAATTCTTTGACATCGCATTTCCTCGCGCCATTCAAACCTCTCTGTACATTTCTTCCTCCCTTGTATCTCAACTTTCCAAGTAGTTTGTCCCTTCCACGTCACCAGCTACATCTACCTTCCTCCAAATCAGAGCCCCTCGTGCCCGTGTCCATCGCAAAGGGCATTCCCTTTCCAGGCTTCGTTCCTCCACCGTGGTTTCCTCCTTTATTCATCCCACTTTCTTCTCTCCTTGTTGCACCCGTTGAAATGCTTGCTCGGTTGTCTACAACAGCAGTA
>JARKIC010002889.1:0-43316 GCA_029378375.1 Mycena olivaceomarginata
GGGGCATGGTGGAGGAGAGAGAAGAGGAGTGCAAATGTGTGACTGTATAGTAGCAAGAAAGGAGTTTGTCGAAATTTCAAAATGGAATAAAATTTAATAAATATAAAACATTAAGTCTATAACAGGAGCCAAGGTAGATCAGGAAGGGACCAGCCAAGTCAATTCTGGTTTCGATTCTGAGGAGTTCCTCCTCCAGAGGAGGAACATCGATTCTGAGCCGATTCTGGAAAAGTTGATTCTGGGTCGATTCTTGACTCAGAATCGATCAAGAATTGAGTTGCCAAATCGAGCCAGAATCAACCTCGAATCGACTACTCTGACTTCCCCCAATTCCGGACAGCGGAACAAGTAACCCGAAACCACTACTGGCCCTCTCTACTGTCGGACGCCAAACAATACATTTCGGCTTGTCCCGTGTGCCAGAGGACAAAGCTATTCCCTTCGAAACTCCGAGGATCCCTACACCCTAACGCGGTTCCGGAACGGGTGTGGCAGAACGTCTCGGTGGACCTGATCACCAAGTTACCCATCAGTAACGGGTACGACTCTATCGCCGTGATAGTTGATTGATTGGATAAAGGAATCCGTGTGGTGCCTTGCACCGAGCACTTGGGAGGGGAAGGGATGGCATGCATCTATCGCAACCACGTGTGGAAGGACTTCGGGTTGCCCGAGGTGGTGATCAGTGACAGAGGGATGCAGTTCGTGGGACACTTTATGCAGGACCTGTTGAAACTCCTGGGCATAAAATTGAACACTTTGATGGCCTACCACCCACAGACCGATGGTCAGACCGAACACGTCAACTAAAACATCGAGCAATACCTTGGGGTTTTCACCAACTTCTTGCAAGACGATTGGGCGGACTGGTCGACGCTAGCGGAGTTCAACCACAATGACCAAGTCAGCAAGATGACGGGTTTCAGTCCCTTCTTCGTTACCATGGGATTCCATCCGCAAAAAGGCACTGAACCACGGCTCGAGGTACCGACCGAAGATGCGACTAAGTTTGCAACCTGGATGTCGAAGGTTCAAGAGGAAGCGGGGACTGCCATGCGGGCGGCACAGGAGACGATGAAGAGGTTCTACGATGCCAAACGACAGGCAGACCCCGACTATAAGCCCGGCGATAAGGTGTATCTATCCGGGGCAAATTTGGTCACTCACCGCCCGACGAAGAAATTCGAAGCCCGGCATTATGGTCCCTTTACGGTTGTCTGCAAGGTTGGAGCCATCTCTTACAAACCTAAACTTCCCGATTCTTGGAAGGTTCATCCGGTCTTGAACACCGTATTCCTTCGTCCCTGGGTTCCGCCTGTGGCTGCCCATCAACACCATGATGATCCTCACCCTCCAGACATAGTGGATGGGGTAGACCTCTACGAGATTGCAGAGGTGCTGAAGATACGCTTCAACAAAAAGTGTAAGCGCTTGCAATACCTCATCTGGTGGGAGGGTTATGGACCCGAGGATAACACCTGGGAACCATTGGAACATTTGGGGGATTCTACCGAATGTCTTGATGACTTCTACGAGAAGTACCCGGCAGCTCTGAAGGAAACCGCCCATGGACGGAAGTGGGTCATCATGGGTGAAGACCTATGGAACAAGAAGCAGCGCTGATCGTGAAACCCAAGCCGGTGAAACGGTGCACTAGGGTGCGGCTGTGTAATCTAATGAAATCAACTAGAGAGTGAAGTGAGCTAGTCACTAATCACAATCCAACCAAAATCAAAACAAAACACTAATCCGATCCTAATGCTCGTGTGTGTGTGTTCGGGGAAGTAGGGTACGTATCACCCGTCAAGAGGGTGTGCAAAGGTTTTATAAGACTCTGTTTCAATAGCAAACTATGCGGTTTAAGCACGGTTATGCTGGAGTAGCAGGGACTTCACACCAACAGGATATCAAGACTGAAGTAAACTTTAGACTGTTCAGAGCTTTCAGTTTCTTTGTGAGCAGCAGAACCTAGCACTACTGGCAGCTAGCCAAGCAGCAGAAGGTAGGGCAGACTATCAACAGACAGACACTACTTCAATATCAACCAATGCTGCACGAATGGCGGCGGTATCAACGAAACGGGGGCAGTTACACAGACGGTGGACGCTGGGCTAAGGCGCGGACAGTTACACTGAAGGCGGCGGTTTCACTTCTACATGCACAAACTAGTCTTTAGTCCTGGAGGCCTAAAGCGCTGCTACAGGAGACGAGAGGGTACAGTTTTCACAACAAGTCTTAGTCCTGGAGGCCTAAAGCGCTGCTACAGGAGACGAGTTGGTGCAGGTTGAGCGGGGCTCTTATATCAATGCAATTGGTAGTCTTTTCGACATCCCGTATCTCTTAGTCTTTTCTGTGCGTCTGCAAATATATCTGATGTCTTGTCACAAATCTAGAGTCTACTATATTGCCCGTATATCTGGGGTGGATAGTTTACTGGCTAATACAGAGTACACAGCTGGCTTTTATACATTTCAGAGAGAATTAAAGGAGATAGACGGAATGAATAGGAACAATAAAGGGTGGGAGCCCGAGTAGTGAATGGCCAATGGCGTAGAAGGCATTCTCAACCATGGGTATTATGACCTGCTACCGGGGCTAGTCCACATGTATTTCTCTAGCACGCCATAAGACGTGCTTAGTTGTCTTGGTTTCCATCTTTCTGACTGAGCAAGTCAGTCTTTTAGTCATTGCAGCGGGTTTCACCTAGAGGGGGGGTAATGTCATGAATCGTCTTTTCATTTTACTTCCAGAACCCGAACAACCCAAACAACCTGATCATTGATCAGATCAACTATCTGATTAATCGAACCAGGATACCGTTTTAGGATCCCTAACGGTTTCGATCGGTTCCCCGACCTTCGGGTTCCCAATCGCCCCTCTATGTTCATATACCCCTTCATTTACTTTGCATTAATCTTGTCTGTTGCCGTTGGACACTGTACCTTAATTCACAACCCCTAGGGACTTTAGTATATAAGCCATAGTTAATTCCCTGTACTTTACACTATTCTAGTCTAAACTCCAGGCTTATTCGTTTGGAACTCTTCATGCTTCAGTCGCCCTCGTCACCTCAGAACCCGGAATCTGCTCTGTGCTGACACTCGAACTTGAAGATTCAAAGGAGGCAAGGGAATTTGCGGGGAGCTAGGATTTAAGGGTGTGAAGTCACTACTATTTGTAGTGAAGTGTTAGTATGTAGTGTTTGTCAGTTATATGTTCCCTCGTGCCTTTCTGGGGCTCAGAGTTTTTTAACGAGGGCAGAAGGCTTGGTGAGTTGGTAGTTTAAGAGTAAGATAATGACAATTCACGTGACTACAGTGATTACATGATCCACACTCAGAACAACAAGTACCAGTATGCATTAAGAGGTAAAGAAATATAATCTCCATGGGGTTATAAGGACACCATTACAGCCACACATAATTTCATAAAGGGTAAGAAATATCAGGCATGAAGGAATGATATCACATTGTAACTGAAAACTGCTCTTCTGTGTGATTTACACCTCCTTCCACCTCTTCAACTTTAGAAACGTCTTCATTTACCAAATGAACAGGTGCATGCAAAGTTTCAAGTTCTAGCAAGACTTTCTGTGGAGCCTGTTCCGCCACTGAGAGCCGGAAGTCAATTTTGGTCATGTCCTCAACTTGTAATGCCTTTCGGAACAGGGGTTGAGCTGCCTTCCAGAGGGCAACTGCCTTTGATCTATGCCCTTGTTCCTCTGCAAGATCTCCCAGGTGCATCATGCACTGTGCTCGACTGTGATGTATGTCCATGTATGTAAATCCTTCCAGGGCCACTATATAAAGATTGGTAGATGTTTTTTTATCTTTGTTGGCAATGAACACATCTCCTATAAAGAGAAGTGCCTTGTGAAGAGCCAATTTATCTTTAGATCTGTATGCATATCCACAATTCAACACTGGCCATGTCCAGTGACATTCAACAACAGGCCAGGCCATGGTGTCTGCAAGTTTTTCCAAGCAGAATAATTGAAGTTCATTGTCTGCCCCCCAGACTAAATGGAGGCACTCCTGAAGTTTGGTTTTTGCTATGGAAAACTTCCCCTCTCTGAGCTTTAGACAAGCCTCAATCATGCTACAGTAGACAATGCCTCTCTGAAACTTGGGATTGCTGAAAATATCTTTTGCTTTGGCCACATTGTGATATGCATCATTTGTATCTCGCCTGATTATTGTGTTGATGTGTATAATATTCAAAATTGACATTGCATATAAGCCATCACTTTCTTCAGACAAAGTCGTTGCAATTATCTGGGTATATGTCGCAAAAGTCCTTTTTGGGAGATAAGTCGGTATAGGCCGGTATAAGCCGGTATAAGCCTGTAAGGTTTTTGGGGGGCCTATGCATTTGATTATGGCGCTATCCTGACTTATAAGTGCTTATGGAACTTATAACAGCTATACGGTGTTACAGAGGTTATAACACCTTATAGCCCCTTACATTTGGCTCCCAGAAAAGCCGATACAGCTCCTCCCTCACCCTAATCGGATCGTCTCGCCAAAACGAATGAAAAACATATTTATTCACAATCTAACTACAACACAGGTCATGTACCACTCGCGCTAAAACTTCAGCTGGGCAGAAATCAGATGTCGTCCAAGATTGACAGCGACGTACCGTCAGCGACGCAGAGCGGGATAAGCGGTTCGGGATGCAAGGCCAGCGTCGTGAGTGTACAGGGGAAAAATAGGGACAGGGAGGCTCACCTGAACTACGGAGCAGGCTGATCTATATAGTACAAAAGTCAGCCAGATGTTTGGAAAGAGGGAACCTTGCAACGCACCAGCGGTTTGAGACAAGACAGTGGCCCGGGAAATGGTTGACAGCTGGTTGACAAGGGGTACAGTCAATCAACAACTGGATGGGTATGGAAACTCACCTAAAGAGCGGTGAGGAGCGCGCACGAAAGCGGGCATGCTGATACTTCAAGATCAGGCGGCTGTGAATAGGATGGAACTAGTGATGCACCGACACTCCTAGGGATATGGCAGACGAGAGACTGGGGAGAGAAGGAGAGGGTGGTGTGGTGGGCGGGTGGTGGTGGTTGAAAGCAAAGAGGTGGAGTCACAGAGTCACAGCTCCAGTGACTTATATCTATTGCGGCAGCATGACGTCACTTTGCTCCACATCCTGCCTTTTGCCCTCCTGGCGCTCTCCTCCGACTCCTCGCCGCTGTACTATGCCCGCAACACGACAGCTCAATTTGAATACCACACACGGCTTTGATTCCGAGCCTGAGAGAGAAACGGCTCGATCATGAGCTCGCAAACCCCGCACCAGCCGGACAACTTCAAGTTGAGTTAAGTACTTGAAGCACAGCGTCCTCTCGGCGCCGTTGAGTGCGCCGTCGAGCACATATGCCTTTCCAACTGTTCAAATGCCCAAGAGGGCCCTCAATTTACTGCAGTTGAACCGTACTTTGGGGTGGACACCGAGGAGGCGCGCCTGAGTCGTCTTGAGAAGGATTGCGCAGATTCATAGTGCAATAAACGGTGCGTCATCGTCTATCCTGAATTATTCTAGTTGCTGAAGTTCCGTATTTCATGCTTTCCATTCCACTGTTCCTATGGTTCATCCATGGCGGATAAATGTGTCCGAGTAGCCCTCCCGATCGGTACACTAGTGACTCTCCTCTTGTTGCACCGAGTTTTTGGATGATGCTGCAACCGGGGACGTTGGGATAGGACCGACTCGTTTAAAAAATGCACTGAATGAATTTGAGGAGCTGGTTGAGAAAACGGAGGCGCGGAAACATCTCATTGAGTGTACAAGTAGTTCTCGCATGTCAATCTTTGAAATTATATTGCATTCGTGGCTCTCAAGATATATGTGAATAAATTCAGTGAGATATGGATACAAGTAAGCTGTTAGTCGTCATGGAATCATGCCCAAAAAGCCACCTCAGTCGTGTTTGGTAAGGTGTAGCATGGCTTTGGAGCTCAGAAGGTTATATCCCCTTATAAATCCTTATACTTTGGTTATAAGTTGTGTATAACTCGGTTGTAACCTATCTATAAGGCGGCTATAAGCCTGTAACCTTCGCTAACCCCTTATAACCCAAAAGGCCCTTTTGCGACATAGATATTTATGGCCTGAGCATATTCTGATTTCAAGAGCTGTATTTCTGCCTGGCTCACTGCAATTTTGAGATCAGAATCCCCTGTAGACAGGCCACAAATTCCAAGGATCTCTCTGGCTCTGTGAAGCTGGGTCATGCTCTGCCGAAAGTCCCCAAAGAATTTGGAGCATTCAGCTCCAACCCAAAGAGCCCGTACTTCCTGGTATAAATTTGCTGCCAATTTTGACAGCCTTTGTGCAGCAGTAGCATGTACTTGTGCAACACTATAATCCCCAGCTCTGCATTTTAGCCAGGCAATGCTTATCAAAACTGTGCACTGCTCGCTGGTGTCACCACACAACTTCAACAACTCTGTTGCCTTCTGATAGAATATCATTGCCTGAGGTAAATTAAATCCAGAGTAAAGGAAGTAGAATCCAGCTGCCTCATAGAATCGAGCTGGGGAGAGACATCTAAGACAGGAATTCGGTTGAAGAAGACCACTCACATTCAAGAGGAAGGTTGTTGACCTTTCCACAAAGAGTTATCCCTTCAGTTATTATGTGTTCTGGAACAAAGCTGGAGACAGGGCTATACTGCTTCAAAACCTGAATTGAAAATTGTATCTCCAGTTCAGGGTCACCTAGACTGTGCAAAATGGGCTGGATATAATCAAAAGAGAAGGTCTGGTGGCCTCTAGTGAGTGCCTGGAAAGAGTTCAGAGATAACATGCAATTTAATATCTCTGCAAGATTGGACCTGCTATCTGAGAGTGCTCGATGTAAGATTTCTCGCAAATTTGCTACATTCAATGTGATTTGCTTGACCACTGGTTGCAGCTGTTCTCCATTATATTTTTGGTATAACTCCAAAAGAGCATAAAAGTAGTTGCAGAGGGCATGGACAAGGTGCTGGGATGGAGGCAGGAAATGCTGGATATGTTCCCGTACAGGCACCAGTGACCGAAGTCGCTTGTTGACATCCCAATATGCCAATGATGTTGCTAGTAGTACAGTCTTGGAATGGAGGATGTTACAAATGGGAAGATTGCTTTGGACCAGTTCAGCATCAGAGAGTCCATCAGGGAGGATTGAGAGGAGGCTCAATAATTTCTTGCCATCAGGTGTGATTCAGGGACTGGAAAGAGAAAGCTCAATAGATGCATCCAAATTTGACCTTCTGTCATGGCCCACAGAAAGGAGTGCTGTTTTTTCTGTTTCCCACCGTGTCAAGACATTTGAAAGGCCCTCATAGTCTGACAAATGAGCAATAAGATCCACTGCAAGCGGCATATTATCGGTCAATTGGAGGATTCGGTTTATTTCCTCTTTCGTATGGACAATATCTGTTATTTCCGTGAAGGTTTCCTGCACAGCTTCATCTGACAATGTTTGCAGTGGCATCAAAAATGGATGGGTCCAGTGAACCTTGGCTGGCCTTTCTGCCCCTCGCATTGTGATCTGTTAGATGTTAGAAAGAAAATTGAAACTATTTGAAGACATACTACCAGTGCCAGATGTTTCACATCTGTGAGCAAAGAAAGGAACTCTTCAACCTCACCTCGGGATTGAAGTGGTTCCCATACAGTTTCCAAATTGTCCAGTATTAGCAGAGATGCTGGCTTTCTTGAAAAAAACTGCACAACAGATTGGGTGAGATCTTTACTTGGGTCCAGTCCAACATGTAATCCAATGAGTGCAGCAAGTTCAATGCAGGTGTTTGCAGATTCTGCACTGACAAAGAATCTGTGTTCAAATTTTGCAAAAGTATCTGGATGATGAAGGGCTGCTCTTGCAAGGCTTGTCTTGCCCATTCCACCTCCTCCAAGAATAGCTATTCTAGGTGACTGCTGAGCAAATGTTTCCATGATAATGCCCAACTCTGATTCACGCCCATGAAAAATCTTGGGCTTGGACGGTAAAATTGCAAATGAACTTGAGCTGAAAAAGAAATTGTGAGAAGCAGAAGGCATACAATCAGTATTTTTACCTGTTCTTTGATTCATTTGGACTCAAATAGACCTAGCTCTGAATTATTTTGATGTGTGAGATGTCAAATGGGCACATACCAATGATTCTTCCGAGCTTGTACTGACATCAGAAAGGGTTTGCATTGCTTCAAGCAGCTCTTTGTGCATGATATCAGCCATGTTCTTCAGCCCAGCGATGTCATTGAACATTGCAGGCTTGGCCATAATCTAAGACTCCTAATCAATCCCTGCAAAGAATTGAAACTCAAGTTGTCATACTTCAAAGACTTGGACTGCTTGGCTCAGCCCTGCAAGACAATCTTTAAGTAGGGTCGCATTTCATTATTACGAAACAGATGCTTGAGCTTGTTCCCATCCTGTTGTGCTTCCATGAATGTATATATCTTGTGAAGGGTCCTGGAGAGTTGTTCTGTCAAACAGCTTCTACTGAATGGCTTTAACTGACTGCAAGAACTTTCCAACATCACCGAGCATTGAAGGAGGTAGGGATCCAATTGTCTCGGACTTTATGTGGAGGTTGATAATTGCATACAGGATCTCATGAATGTTTTCCATGAGCCGAGCACATTCGTTTTTATTCCGTTTCACGTTCTGCAGCCAGCAGTAAGTTTACATTGATTATCTATTTTCTGAACTTGATACCTGAACTGTGATGATCAAGGCTTCAATGATGTTCACAATTGGTTGAATGAATGGAGGGCCAAATGCATCATGGAGTGTTTTGAGCAGTGCTACTGCAGGAGCTAGACATGCAGGGATGCTGTCAGGCTGAAATTCTGATACTGTGAGATGGCGAGGCATTGCGAGATGTGGGATCACAGTTGGGGCGCACATGTTATATATGCCCGGACTGCATCCACATTTCTGATAGATGGGAACCATGCCCAAAATAAGCTGATTATTATCCACTTATGATCTGGTTACAATACATCTGAAATCCATGTTGCATATTCAAATTGGGCTTTGCACAGAGGAGCTACTAACTACCAAGGTTCACTTCACCAATTCCAGTAGCAGAGTTATGCCAAAAAAGCAGAAGGCAAGGTGCTCGGAACTGTAACAGTACTAACTAAAATCAGAACATCCGATTCCGACGGTCGGTTTCAAAGGCACCCGAATAAGGACTTGATTCCCGCTTCTCTCTTCTCCTTATAAACTACGCTGTACGAAGCCTTTAAACCCCGCCGGAAATCTCTGTTACCAGCCCTCTGGAGCCACTGCCAACACATCACTTTGATAGACTTTGGCGCCACCCAAGTCAGAAATTCCGCAAATTGAATTGACACTGGGAAGTGAGAAGAGTACGATATAATGAAGGGAGGAGGGGGGAAGGAGGGCAGAGGAAGAAGGGAGAAGGGAGGAAACAACCGCAACTGGCACACACTTGCCGCACACGCGCATTGCACCCGTAGAGCGCGATGTCGCAATCCCCAACGCACGATCCCCAAGGGGGCGCGGCGGGCGCCTTCAGGATCACCCACATCTCGCGCGCGTCCGAGTCGATGTCGAGCCGCACGTCCAAGTCAGAGTCGGGATTGGGATCAGAGAGGGAGTTGGAAGGGCGACGTTGGTGTTCATGCTCGTGGTCGTAGGGAAGGTGAGTTGATGAGCACGGACGGCGGAGGACGTGCGCGCGAGCGAGGCAGTCTGTGAGGTTGTCCTCCTGTCATCACGCAGTCAGCATTAAGTGTGATATGTAGACAGGAGGGGTGGAGGAGCTTGAGAGGAGAAATGGGAGGGCTCACCACACCAGCGACGAACAGAAACTGAGCTAGCTGCCTCGGTACAGCACCAGACACCTTATAATACACATGTAATCATCATGTCCCCCACCGCTTGCCGCGCTTACCGGCACGCGGCGGCACGTCCACCATGGCCGCCGCGCACCAAAAATTATCATACGTCTTCGGGGCACACGCGGCGGAGGTGTCCAATGTGCAGGGGTGGAAAGGGGAGGGTGGTGTAGAGCTGGATATGCCAATCGCCATCCAATCTCGGGTCTCGAGCGGGGCGCAGCTGGATACTGTAGGTGGAGGGCGAGTCAGACTAGACTAGGCTAGGCGGAGTGTGACATTCTTCCCGTGGAGGGTGAAGGAGTGGATGTTATGCAGCCGCGGGGGCGAGGGCGGTGGGGGTAGAGGCGATGTCCTGTGGTGGAAGTATGAGCGTGTTAATACGCAGGAAGGAAGGAAGAGAAAGAGGCCAGGAAGGAAGGAGGACGCACAAACTTCGAGACGAGACGAGAGCGCGAGGCCGGCGGCGCTGTGCGAGTGCGAGAGGATGGGCCAGACGCAGCCCGTGAGAGAGAATTGACTGCTCCAGGGGCACGCGAGCGGCTCGAGCACGCTATCGGTGGCGGTGCTCGTGCCCGCGCACGAACAGTACCGCCGACAGCTGGATCGGCGTCAGGCGACCCATGCGCGGGGCAGGCTGCGAGGGCGTCCTGCGAGTCGGGGAGGTCGAGTCAGTGACGTGATACGCACACAAGCGGCGGGGATGCATGGGAGCGCTCACCAATCCACACTAACGACGACCAGCTGCCTCAGCACCGGACACCGCACGCACGCGTCCCCCACCGCGCGCAGGCTGATCGCCATCCGATGCACCGACACACGCGTCAGGCGCGGCTCGTGCGCGTCTACCGGCGCGCGCCAGAAGTCAATCCTTCGTCTTCGCCCGGCGGAGGTGTGCAGTGCGCAGGGAGAGGGGAGGGTCGTAGACATCGCAGATCTCGAGCAGGGGCGCGCGCGCGAGGAGAGCGAGGGCGTACGTTAAGCGCGAGCTAGGCAGGGGTGTGCACCCGTGCACGCTGAGGGTGAAGGAGTGTAGGCGAGCGGGGACGGCGGAAGTGGAGGCGGAGCGGCGATGTCCTGCGGTGGAAGGGTGAGTGTGTGCAGGAAATATTTTAGAGAGACTGGAAGGAGGGAGGAGGACGCACGAGTTTCGGAGCGAGGCCTTCAAACGCGAGGGCGCGGAGGCCAGCTGTATTGGGCGAGAGGATGGGCCAGACGCCGCGGTGCGTTAGGCCACTGTGTAGACAGCCGGTAGGGAGAATAGAATTGCTCCAGGTGTGCGAGATTCGGGGCGAGGGCCTCGAGCACGCTGTCGGTGACGAGCGGAAACGTCTGGATCGGCGTGTGTGTCGTCAGAGCGGGGTGAGACGTGTGGGCGAGAGCTGGCTTACCAAGTTGCATATCAACGTCAGGCTCCGCGTGCGCGCCATCCACGTCGGTAGCCGCCCCACGACGTCCGCACTCAGCGCAATCGACGCGTGGCGCAGGCGCATGAAGGAAGCTCTCGAGGATGCAACTCCCGCGCTAGCCATAGCTCCCCCGTTGATCTCGAGCGTCCGCGGACCAGCATGTCCGCCGCCTGCCGCACTCGAATGAGCACCGTCCCAAAGATATTCGCGCTCCAAGTGCACGTGCGGATTAGATTCACGCAGTCGTGGTTTCCCAGGCCGGTCATTGAGGACCAGCTCCTCGAGGTCGGATGTGGAGACTTTGGCCATGGGAAAGTCGCGGATCTCCGTCGGGGACTAGTACTCAGCATTGTCGGGCATGGGCGATAAGGCGAGTCTGAGGCGAACCCAGTCTCGCCTGAGGACGTATTTCGCGAAGCGGGGGGACATGTAAGGTGCCAGAGGCACACGACCTGTCATTAATATTAATATTGTGGTAGGTATATGCCTTAAAATACGAGCTAAGAGCGCGCACCTTCATCTTAGCATGCTTGTGCCATGAATAAATGGACACTCGTTCATACAATCGGGAAATACCGAACTCATAGAAGGCCTTAGTCTTGTTGACACGGCAGGCATGAGCGAGGTGCTGGACCTGGACGAAGTGCGAGAGGATCTGTGTCCGACTGTCGTGGGACTGGATCAGTGGAATCCAGGAATTCCATTTCAGGAAGGGCGGTTGTTTGCGCCTGCGTTTCAGCACTCTCTTCGGCTTTGCTCGGCCGATTGCCTCGAGTCTGCCTCGGTGCAGCATGACAGCACAAGTACAGTCCGCTGCCAAGACCGCGCGCGGGGTTGAGATTCAGATGCTCAGAGGCTTGTGCGCGCGAATGATGAATTGTGCGGGTGCATCTGGCGCTTTCTGTATCTTACTTACCGTAAAGCTCATTCAAACGCCGGACAGCCTCAGGAGTATATACTAGAGTAATGGGACTGGGACTCGCCCAGTCCCATTTTTGATGGCCAATCCCATTATTTTTCCCTCCACAGTGGGATTCGGGCAGTGAGTGGGATTGGCGTGCATCATGTTTGGGTGATTGTCCATCACTGCTGTGCCGACCCTTGCCGACGCCCTCCACACATTTCTGCCTGAGTTCCCGTGCCCCCGTGCCCTTACGCCGGCGCCTATCGGATTTGAAGCACGGACAACGGCTTTTTGCGATTCTACCGGTGAAGTGCGGCGTCGCTGTGATGCTCGGGAAATCAAGGGAAGGGGACGAAGAAGTTGGACGGCTTCATTTTAGGAGAGATACGGCGGAAGTGAGGGATTGCTACGGTACTTTGGTGAGCAATACATATGTTCCGTTTGTCTATTTTTATGTCTCACCCCGCGCCCGCTTGGATCGTGTGCGCTGCCGGATGCCCTCAACAATGTCATTCTAGCCAACAGATTGCCGCCGACGCCTGCGAACTGCTGGAGTGGTGGGGGCCGGCGTGAGCACAGCTGGATCTGGCACCGATGCAGAAGGCAAA
The DNA here is from genome assembly GCA_029378375.1 of Mycena olivaceomarginata. NCBI lineage: Eukaryota > Fungi > Basidiomycota > Agaricomycetes > Agaricales > Mycenaceae > Mycena > Mycena olivaceomarginata. Next base: position 12,787 of record JARKIC010002889.1, read on the forward strand.
GTGACCGGGGCTGCTATTATTTGCAGAACGTCGATGTCTGAATAAGCGGGAGTGGTAGATCCAAGACCAAAATTGAATCCGAAACCAGGGTCGGTGTCATCCATCTGCAGTGTGTTGTCGTTGAAAACTAGGGAAACAGGTGAGCGGAGAGTGAAAAGAGACCAGATTAATGTTCACTCACCTTCGTAGTTGGGTTCAAGTTCAGGATCTAACTCGAAACCAGGATGCAAATCCATCTGTGTATCTGTGTTGGTCAAGTACAAGGTCATGTTGGACGTGGGCTCGTCCGAACGAGAGTTGCTTGACGTGTCCAAGATGGTGGTGTCATTGGAGTTGTCAGTCGAAGCGGAGATGGGTGTGTCTGGCCAAGCATTAGTTATGGAGCTGAAATCGAATTAAACACAACCCACCTGAGTTGGAAACAATCGGCGCAGGGCGTCCCTGTATCTGAACACCTTTGAGTGGCCCATTCCGAAGCTCTCGCAGCTTGGCATCAATCTCGCCTCGGCGAGAAACCCAGTCGCGACGATTCTGCCTTTCAGCGTCAATCTCAAGACGGAGAACCTTGACCTCTGTCTTCAAATCCTCTCGCCTCCGATCCACCTTCAATTGCTCCTGCAGCTCCTCGATCTCCCTCTGGATTGCCTTCTGCCGACTCAACGAAAACTTCCACTCCTCCTGCCCCTCCTCCCGCTCCTGGGAAAGCTAGTCGAAGGCAATGAGGTGCTCATTGCGCTCGAACACCGCCTTTGCGGCCCAACCTTTGCACTGAGCAGATAGCTTCTCACGTTCGCTCGGACCGTTCCAGCGTTTGCGCATGCCTCCATTGCGTATAAATCGGTGGATTTCATCCACCTGGACGTTGTCGCACGTGTATTTTCTGGGAAAGATGAGTCCCCTACCCAAATCCAAGGGGGACCGACAACGTACCGTAGGATCCCAGGCAAAAGTGCGAGCTGCGTCGATGTTTGAGCATTCGTTCCTGCATGTGCACTCTCCGCGAGATTTGTGGTGTTTGGCGTCAGATTATAGTCGTTGGGAGCGATTTTCGAGAGGAATGGGCTGATGGAAGGGAGGTACCAGGGATTTGCAAGCTTTTGAGCATACCAATCTGAACTAGATGATTAGAGAGGAATTAAATATGGTTTGAATGCAACAGACTTTTCACTGCGGTATCGGTCTGGATGGCACAGTACCTATGCCATTTGTCGACCGCTGCTTGGTCCTTGGCACCAAGGATCTTCCTGAGTTCCGTTACAACCTCAAGCGGCACCTTGTCAACACGATGAAGGTCATCGCAATGGCTGTGAAACATCAACATCAAGTCTTGCACCAGTAAAATATGCTTACTGCTGGAAGTGAACAACACAGGTCTTCAGGCAATATGCAACATATTCCAACGAGTTCCCCTCCATGATACCGCTGATTGACGGCGAGTTGTATTGGGTAAGGAACTCGCTGAATCCTTGCACCTGCGCTACCTCACCGTCCATGACGAATACACGGCAGTTTGCGTCAGGATAGAAGAGACGGAGATGGAATTTGTCCCCGGTGACGCGATAGACGGCGTCAAACAACTCGATAAAGAGCTGCTCAAAAGCGGGTTTTGTCTTGCGATCACAATAGAAACTTGCAAAAGGTATTCCTGGTGCACGTTGAGAAGGGAAGAGGCTCTGGATAATAATGGTTCACACGGCATTTGAATCGCTCCGAAAATCCGACCACCTCCCACTCATCCATATCACCTTCGATCCCCTTGAATGTGTAATCGATAGCAAGGGCAAGAACACCGTGTATGAACTTTGCGAGCTGCGGGTGCAAAGTCACCACCAGCTTGAAATCCCCCTTGGACATTGCCACGTGGATATATCGCTCGCTGATGGGTAGAGCACGGTCCCGGCCGAAAACAATACATGAGGCGCTCCAAGCGCCAGACCCGGTCCAAATCGAGCTTAACCTGTACATTTTGTGGCCAGCTGATGAACTTTAACTTGTTATTTACTGCCGATAGATCAATCAGGAACCTGGGTTCAAAAGATAAACCAAACTCGTGTACAACTCATGTAGCCATTGTACCCACGAGGGCCGAAAACGATACACGAGGCGCTCCGAATGCCAGACCAGGGCCACATTGATTTCAACCTGTGGCTGCCGATAGATCAATCAAACCGTCAATCATATGATCATTCGGCTGTGCATCGGCTGCGTGTTCCACTTCTTCCGAGTCCCACTGTGATCTCTCGAGTCCCACTGACAAGCTGACAAAATGGGACTCATTGCCATCAGAATGGGATTGGACGAGTCCCAGTCCCACCCTTCTTGTTACTCCTCCAGCCTCAGTGTTGAACCAGCGCAAATGCCACCACCCATCTCTGTTCCCAACGAGAACCGGTCTATCCCGCTCACCAAAAACTCCACATCCAGCCAGAGCACTAGTAATCACCTATCGCCACTGCCCGTGCCAAGGAACTTTGCCAACCAAAGGTCACCTTACACCCCCATTCGCGAGCACGCGACGGCTCCTCCAACGTTGCTGCCTCGAGCCAGGCCAGCAGCGAGCGACTTTAAGCCTGTTACACCGTCGCCTTTGCCCAGAGCCAAGCGCGTGAATGCGCAGGGCCTTCTGGTTCTTGGTATCGCACTTGAATGTTGGTTTCACACGGGTGTTTATGAAGATGCTGGTGAAGATGGAAGGAGTGGGCCTCAGGGTAGATGAAAAGCCGCATTGGACGCGGAAGGGACATTTGTTTAGAAGTCATTGTACGTAGTTAGAGGCCTAGAAACTCGATTGTAGCCGGTGTGGCTCAAACATACATCACATCAGATACAACTTTTGTCTTGTGTGCATTGCGTCGATTTCGCACTGTCGGACGGCTATACTACCCATATCAGCCAGCGCACCAAAGCCGAAAAACAAGGCTCACTGCCGGAGTCAAATTTGGCAAAGAAATTGGCATAGAAACCTGGTTCATTTCACGGAGTGTCACTCGGGAGTTCAGGCTGTATATTAAGTTCAATAGAAGCCGGTAATCCTTTTGTGGACATCTCAGTCAACTTACCTGGCCAGGAGCGAGTTTGAATATACTTCAAGGGATAGTTAAAATTTGAGGGATGAGGATGGGGATTCCGCGTACGCCGTGGAGAGACCACATAAAAAGCAAGCCAGATGACTCCAGATATTTTAAGTGTGTGTAGGTACTGCGGTGGCGCACACACTGCGTTCAGACCCTCCCTGCACAGAGGCTTGGTTCAGGTACCTACACAGACCTCTACAGATCGCTCTGTGTAGGTGGCTGGACAGGCTCTGTGTAGCTCTGTATAGCTCTGGGCAGGTCAGTGTATGTCAGTGCATGTCAGCGTAGGTCAGTGTAGGTCGTGGTAGGTCTGTGTAGTCATCTCCACAGCATTAAGATACTGTAACAACAACCGCTGCAGATGTTGAGCTGGCAAGAGAAACTCTGGTCTGTGCAGCTCTGCGGATGTACCTACCCTCACTACACCGACACATACAGACTCTGCGTAGTTGTCTACGCTTCGGCTACACCCAGATACCCGGACACTGTGTGTAGTCGTCTAAACGGGATCTGTGTGGCTGACTAAACATGTCTACACATATCTAAACTCAACTACCCAAACTGTGTTTAGGCCACCCTTGAACGTAGTGACACATACAGTTTTTATCCATTGCGATGAACTGAAAGAATAGAGGCTTGAATAATTGAACAGCTTGAGTGAGAGTCAGATGACATACACAGGCCAGTTCGACGATTGCCCCCACGCTCCACGAGTTGGAAATAAGGTCAACAAGACCGGATGGACGGGAAAACCTACCTAGTCAAGAACCCAGTCTCTGCCGCATGTATTGTGAGCGGAAATGTAAACCAAACCTATGCACAGACCTAGTGTCCACAAAATGAGTTTATCTACCATTGCCGCAGTTCTGGATGGAAAATCGTCACGCTAGGCCGGTCATGCGTAGAAGTGTTCAAGAACTATACCTTTTGTGCACGTTGTCACGTTCTCGGTAGAGGAGGAACACCAATGTGACCGTGATGGTCAAGTCGTTCGCCGCGCTGACGCTCCAACCGCAGTTGGCTAGCCACTGCCACTGCGCAATATATCCATCCAATGACTTCATCTGCCAAGACTCGGCGAAGAGGAGAGCGGCCCCCACCAGACGCAAGAACGCAAGTATCGAGATGATAATCGGAATAGATATTTTTCGTGAGAATCTGTAGATCCGGAACGCAAAAAACCCTTGCACTGCGACGCATGAGCGAGACCGCTCAAATGGATAGATGGAGGACGTGCGTACCGCATAAAATGATACCGCCGGTAAAGAGGATGGCAATATCCAGGGATTTTGGAACCGCAGCAAGCAGGGGGTCCGGCGGATGCGCGTAGTCGGATATTGTCCACACGTATAGCGTGTGTCCGACGCACAACGCATGTGCGATCTCACCTACCCTGTTCAGATGCACTCAGAAGCGCAGATATGGTGAAATCGGAAACCTCTTGCCACACAAAGGCAACCTTACACAATTATCAGTATGCAACCTCTATAGATTCGGCTTTCACACACCAAAACCTTGAGTTTGAGCGAGTCGTCTGGGAAACGGGTGTAGTAGATGTACATTTGGGTCATCATCACGCCAAATAGCACATATGAGACCAGGACACCGATCTGGAAGACACCTGGAATGAGAGCATTAACCGGCGAACAAAAACCAAGTTGTTGTGCCGACCGATGGTAGTGTCAAGATTGAAGGATGCGACGGAGGCCATATAATGCGTAGCTCTCGTGGCTCAGGCAAAGAGACAGGTCCTAGAACATATACAGTACCATGGCAGTGACATGGCTGATATAAAGCGGGAGGGAGATCTCGGTGATCATGGATGCCCGAGAATGCACATCACGAGAATTGAAGACATCATTTCCCTGCACAGCGGCGATCCATCTTCCTTCCTTTCAACATCAAGATCAGGATTAGAATCATGAAAGTCGAGTCTCATTTATGGATTGGTGGGTTAACATTGGTTTAGTACCCGGATGTTCCGGCTGACACGGCTTGGTTGAGCCGATGCATAGTATCGTCACGGTCGCCTCCGTTCCATTTAACGTTGGCGTACCACAAGCGTTGTCAGGTTCAAATGCTCGGCATTGTCACTTTGTGGGTTGCGTCGATGCAAAGAAGTTTACTGCCGTATTTTGCAATTATGTTCCGTTGCCAATCCGTCTACATCATGAGGAGGAAGAGCCAAAGAGCACATATGAGATGAGGACACCGAATTGGTAGGCACCTAAAAACCAAGGTTTGAGAACCAAAGAATACTGTACTACTAGTAATAGATTCAATTCTCCGGCGCTGTGACCCGTGACACAAAAATTCGAACTGTAGTTCGTAAATAGGCTGTGGCAGCCGTGACATCGAAAAAAAAATCATAAATCGACGGGAAAGCACGCTCTCTAATGTTTTGAGTCACTGCTGAGTACATCCAGAATAGCGCAGCGCAGTGCGCCAAGAGAAAGCGAGCCAAAAATGGATGCGATCAATTTCAGCTTGAATGATGACACAACTTGAAGTACTTTTTTAAACCGTCCATCGCGCCGTCGCACGAATGAGTGGACTTCCCGACATTCTCAGGATCACGGATGAACCGGAAAAGCTCTCGCTACCCCCTGCCAGCCTTCTCGTGGCCCAACTGATCAAGTTTCAGCTGCCGCATCACCATAAGCGCCTATACGCGGCTAGCGGCGAAATTTGCGATTTTTCTCGCGTTTTTGGGCCATTTCGTGGCCGTTTTAGCACATTCGAATATGCCCTCGGCGACCCGTGACACGTACGAAATTTTTCGGAAATTCCTGGAGGCTGTGACGCGTGACATACGAATTGAATGTATTAGTACAGTAACCGCTCATTATGCGCACCCAGAGTGGTGTTAGGATTGAATGATTCTCCGGAGGTCATTGGTGGGTAATTCTTCGGGAGCTTGACCAGGAATATATCTACTCAAAGATCACGGAGGACTAACGTGCAGCCAGAAATCTGCAACGATCCGCAGTAGATTAACATGATGAGTGGGAAGCGCACAGCATCAATCTATTCGCCAGTAGAGTGGCAAATGAATAATAGCACATATGAGACCAGGACACCGATCTGGAAGGCACCTGGAACGAGAGCATTAACCGACGAACAAAGACCAATTTGTTGTGCCGACCGATGGTGGTGTCAAGATTGAAGGATGCGTCGGACGCCATACAGTGCGCGGCTCTCATGGGGAGGTCCTAGAACATATAAAGCACCATGGTAGTGGCATAGCTATACGGTAATACCTTTTCTCCATGGCGGGAAGGAGATCGATGATCATGGATGCCGGAGAATGCGCTCCACGAGACTTGTCTTTTGAAGGCAGCAATTCCCTGCACAGCGGTGATACGTCTTCCTTCCTTCCACCATTGTGATCGGGTGTCATGAAAGTTCGAGTCCGTGGATTGGTGGCTAACTTTGTTTTGGCACCCGGAATGTAGCGGCTGACACGGCTTGGTCGAAACGTGGCAGAGTCAGCCGTACGTGGGGATTTGATACATCAAGTTGTTCTCCAGAGAGATCAACCGTTATGTATCTACGCTTCACCCCACAACAGTGCCACGATACATCAAGTGTGAACAACTTCAATTCCGGTAAAATTTCCGCACCCGCCTGCCCGCTCGCTGTTGCGTGCTGGCCGTTTAGCGCGTGGCTGTGTCATCCCGCCCCGCCCAAAATGGCAATTGCGCCGCCTGCCGCGCTGCCCAATGCCGTTGGAGGACGCTTGTAAATGTATCATGTGGTCGTGCTCACCTCATCCGTAGTCTGTTGGATCCCATTTGATGGCTCAAATCCCCACATACGGCTGCATAATTTTGGCGGTTAGCCGCGTGTTTACCGTTGTTGCATTCCAATGGATCTGCGCTTCTCCCACCCGCTCCCACCGCTCCCCGCCCGCTTCGCGCCTGGTTGGGCCCGCCTGCCCCTACGCAGCCTTCCAAAAAGCCTCGCGTCGTCTTTGTTCATCATTAGCCTGGCCTTCCCGCCTGCTTTCCCGCCTGCTTTCCCGCCCCGCTCCCGCTTTTTTTTGCCCGCCGCGCCGCTTCCCGCCGCTTCCTGGCCGCCGCTTTTCCCGCCAGCCTTACGCCCTGCTATCCAACCCTTAACCACAACCTCCCTCTGCCCTGTGAATTCCCCATGGTCCGCTCATTGCACCGCTTCCCGCCCCTTCCAGCCGCTTCCCGCCACTTGCCGCTGCTTGCCGCCAGCTTATGCGCTGCTCTCCAACCCTCCACAACGTCCCTCTGCCCTGCGAATTCCGCACGCTCCGCTTATTGCACCCCTTCCCGCCGCTTCCCACCGCTTCCCGCCGCTTCCCGCCAGCTTACTCGCTCATCCCCAACCCCTCCACAATCTCCCTCTGCCCTGCATATTCTGCACGCTCCGCTCATTGCACCGCTTCCCCGCCCCTCCCCGCCCCTTCCCGCCCGCTCTCTCCTATACACACATATACTTACATTCCATGTCTCATATATCTCTAGTAATTCATATTTTTTGGCACTCACTTTGCACTGATAGCAAGAATCTTCAAGTTGTTCCGTCCGATGCCATCACTGTGGCTGTGTTGACTTCTCATTTTGCTCAAGTCCCCAAGTCCGACGTCCGGACGAAACATCGCATCCTAATACAACCCAAACATACTGTTTTATTCAAGTAACATAATGCATAGGATACCGTTAATGCTCATCTGTAGTGGAATACAGAAAAAAAAACAAAGGCCGTTGGAGGCGAGGCGAGTAGTGGAATACAGACCAAAGAAAAGAAAGGCCGTTGAGGGCCGCATGCACGAAACAACGCCGTTGAAGGCTGCGGAACCCAGACAAGATCAAGATGAGGCTGGTTGAGCAGCAAACATCATCCGCCGAAACAAGTACCTACTTCCGTTTCCTATGGCGTTGTCAGTATCACGTCGCATCAGCGTTTTGTAGACTTACTTTGCTGGCCGTGCCTTTGCGGCAACCGATTCCTCTGCCTTACGCTTCGCCCCTCTCGTCACCAGCGGTGGAATATCCGCGGCCTTTCCACGCGGTCCCTGCAGTCGGCTCAGCAACACTGCATCTGCTGCCGCCCGCTCCGCATCGAGATCCCTACGGGCGCCCAATTCCTCCACCACCCGCATCTCTCCCCGGCTCCCATTCGGCACGCGAATCACGGGGCTGCCGTCGGGATACAGTGCCGCCTTCGCTGCTCGCAGCGGACGCTCGACCACGAGCAACGTTTCCACGTACCCGCCGGCCTCCTTCCGCTTCCTCGCACTTGCGCTCGCTGCATCCACCACGCCCTTCTCGCGCCGCAGAACCTCAGCTCTCACCTCCCGCTGCTCGCGATCCAAACGGCGGAGCCGGGCCGACTCCGCTTGCGCCGCGGCTCCCGTCAAAGGGGGCAGGGCAGGCTCACCGGCTTGCGCTGCATCCGACGCGGCGGCTGTGGCAGGCGGAGCGTCTACAGCGGGCAACGGGTGTTTACGAGGCCTCCCCACCCCCCTTTTGGGAGGGGCGGCCACTACCCCATCCCCCGCTGGATCAACAGCTGCGCCGTCATTCTCCTTCGCTACACCCCCCTTCCCCCCCGCCTTCTTCGCCTTCCCCCCCGATTTTGCGGCTGGCACGCGTGCAGGAGGCTTCGGGGGATTTACCATGGGCCGTGACTGCATGTACTCCAGCGGCGGCGCAGTTGTATTGGGCGTCGCCGAGGCTTGACCTGACGGTGCGCTCTGGACCTGGAACGAAGCCGCGGAGTTGTTGCTTAGAGACGCCGTGAAAAACGCGCTCGGGCCCGGCGTTTCGGTAGCCGGAGATGGCATTGGTGTGACGACGGGGATGGGCGGCACAACCTGAGTCGCAATGGGGGGTGGGGGAGGAGGGGGAGGGGGAGGGGGTGAAGCAGGTGGGCCCGTACCCCAAGCTGGAAGGCGAAACGAGCTGAAAGCGTCCGTCCAATTGTGAGTGGGGCCTTGACTACTGCCTATGACGCGATTGACATCCACTCCCGAGTACATTGGTCGCGGCGTTGGGTGGGGCGGAGGGACAGTGTCATTGCCGTTTTCGTCGAAAGTAGCCACCCCTCCCGTCATCGAGTCATCATCCCCAAACCACCCACCTCCATTCCCGATGAGCATATCGAGGTTCGGATCCCCGAGCCCGACATAGTTCAGGACAAAGTTCTCCGCTGCGTCCACGTCGCCTGCAGGAGGGAGGAACGGGCTGCAAGGAACGGGGAAAGGTGTGGGTGGCGCGGGCGAAGATGATGTCAAGGGAGACAGATCTGGCACCACGGGAGAGTCACCGAGCAGTGCAGGCGGTGCAGGCGGTGCAGGCGGCGCAAGATCCTGAGCATCGGGGAGTGGCGCAGACACATTCTTCTTGTTGGCCTTGGGGCGACGGATGCGTTTTGGCTTGGCAACGACAGGCGCTTCCTTAGGCTCTTCATAGTCTTGCGGATCCAGGACAATGAGATCATCCAGCGCGGGGTTCTGCGGACCTGGGACTGTCGGCTGGGGGTTGAGGCCTCTGGCATCGCGAACGTCATGCGCTGGATAATCTTGTCAATACTCTCGTGAGCCTCCCACACCAGTGACACTTACTGAATGCTCGCTTCAGATACTGAATAAATTCTTTCTTGATTCCCGCGCTGTCGAAGGACGCCGCAAAGTCTACCCCTTCAGGCGTCGCACCGAAGCTGACTCTGTTGAAAAGAAAGAAGAAGCTGTTAGACGCCTGTACACAAGCACCCACAAGATGACGACACTTACGTTTTTATCGAGATCGCACCGTCAAGACGCGGCGTAGGCCCTCCAAATATCATCCACCCCTGCCACCCAGTCTCCTCCTCAACTGTGTCTGTAAACGTCACCAACACCTCTGGCAACTGGTCGATCCCGCTGCACATCATCAGTCAATAAAGCTTCCCATTCTCAGACAGCGAACAACTTACCTCTGTAACTGCTCTGGCGATCGCTCACCATCTATGTCACCATCACCGACGCGATCTGCGTTGCGTTGTGCGGTTTCCGTTGCGATCTGCGCTTTCACCTCGGGCGACTCGTTCGCAAGCATCACCGCCGCCGAAGTGCGCATTATGGCCATCCTTCGCGCCCTGTACTCCTTGATGCGTCCAAGCGCCTTCTCCTCCTCCTGAGCCGCCTTCGCCTGGGTCTCTTCCTCTGTCAAAATCACAACCGCCGCGTCTTCGGCTGTCGCCGCTGCCTGACGCGCCGCCTCAACCGCCTCCTCGTTCAACTCCCCGTAGCCGCGCCGCATGGCCTCTGCCTTCACCTTGGCAGTGTAAAGGCTGTGGTAAACCTCGACGTCACGGTAGGAGCGAGTTTTCTTCTTCTTCTTCAAGACCTTGAACAGGCCCTTGTGCCTTCGTCCCCTGCTCTGAGGGGAGCCACCTCTGCGGGCAAGTTTGCGGCTGTGGTAATTGAGCCAACTTTTGAGGCGCTGAAGACGTCTGTAAGTTTCAAGCCGCGTCGTCCAGTACTCTCCACACTAACCGCTTTAGTTCTACCCGTCTCATCCCCCAACACCTTCAGCTGGTCGGGATTCAAAGGCGGAGCCCCCTCAACGCGCGGCGGTAGCCCCAGCTTCGGTTCCATAGGGAACAGCTGAAAGAATTCGCTGTCCAATTTGACCCAGTATCGTGCGAGAGTCCCCGCGGATTGGGCATTCCGATAGGGTGTGATCTGGGAGAAGAGGTAGGTTCTTTCTGGTAGGGTCGTCCATGGGTTTGCGGGCATGCTCAGCAGAGGGAAGGTTTTCGGATGGCAAAATGCAAAATGTTCACGACAAAAATAAGGGGGCCGTTTCAAAGCGAGGACGGTAGGACTAATACTTGCCTCATCTTTTTTAGGCACTATTTTGCTACAAATTTTGTCATATTTCCTGCTCCAAAATGAGCTATCCTGCTCGTTTTCCCTGGCGGACCATCTGCAACTTCGTTTCTTCCGTAACCAAGTCGTTCCTCATGTGTTTCTCATCTACATTTCTCATACGCGAGCCCCGATTCGGCTTGCACCATTGATTAGGTGCTATCTCGTGCCCCATCTCAGATCTACAACCGTATCGCCTGACCCTCGCCGGTCTCCGCTTTTTCGGGGACTTCTATCGGGTGTTCTCATAAAGGACCGCTTTCAGATCACGATACTCACATCTTTCTTTTCCTCCGTTTGCATCCAGTCTTATCGTCCCTCACTGCCCCAATGCACAACCTTCAAGCAACCTCTACCATCAGCTCTCGCGAGGAGCTGATGGGGGCGATTGCAACTGTGGACGAGCTTGTCGTGCGCGCTGTCCGCCTCACTCGCACTGCGCAGGTTCTCATGCGCACCGCCGAAGACGTTGCCCGCACTGCGCAAGACTTGCAGGGTGCGTCTTTATTTACTGTTCTCTCGCTCGTTTTCCTCACGATATACCCCAGTCCGACTTCCCCCCCTCCTCGACCGCCAGAATGAACGGGAGGCCGAGGACCGTACAATAAATTCCCTGCACGCTCCCCATGAACTCTAATCATTTATTAACAGACATCTGGGTTCGCGCCACCGCCAAGTCTCCCACTGAAGTGGCGATCCACCATGCGAACGCTACCGAAGGCCAGCGCGTGTGGTACGTGGTCTATGTGGGTCGCGAGCCGGGCCTGTACGAGACGGTGTAAGTACTCCCCGGGCCCATCCCCTTTCTTGCTCTTTCTCATCATGCCCTTCTCAGCGAGGAAGCCGACGCCCAGATCAAGGGCTGCCCGGGCCAGCAGTACCGCCGCAAGACCAGCAAGCGGGAGGCCATCGACTTCTATCGCACCCGCTGGGACGCCAATGAGGTGGAGAAGTGGGTCGAAATGCGGGATGAGTAGTCGTACCCTGCTTGTTGTCGCTCAGAATCCTATCTCGCCTCGCTCGCATTCTTTTTCTGATCGATGTGTGATCTCTTATTCTTACTCTCATACTTAATAACGGTCCAAACTTTGTTATCATTCCCATCTACATAAGGATAGAGGAGCGTAGTCGGAAGGTGCTTAGCTGTGAGCATAATACTAATATCATAAAACCAATTAAATACACATTCATTCGCTAGAGCTGACGGCGGAAAAACAAAATCAGCCCGGTGCTGAACCAATCGGCAATAAGGCACTTGACCTGCTATCATAGTCCGGCACGACTCGCGACCATGCGGTGATGTTTCCATGGCGTACGTTTGAATCCCCGCCGAATTGAGCGCACAACGCAAGGAGAGACTCCGCAGCGTCGGTCCTGGCAGATACAGATGCCCCGCTGTAGAAACCTATAGCCATAGAGTCATCAAAATAGAGCAAAGCACCGCACCTCTCTGAGACAGTGCTGGCGGGAGGGTCCGTCATTGATTCAAGATATTGCTCGAGGATGTCGCTGAGAGCCCGAGGGAGTGAGACACTTAGTATGAAATAGAGCAAAGGATTACGCACTCGTGGGTCAGGTACACACGATGCTGCTCGACGTCAGGGTCGACATTCAAGTCTTCCACGGTCCCAAAGTCTCCAAGCTGTTGCTCCTGTCTGAAGCAAGAGCAAGACCGGTCCATGTATGCCCGCAATGATATGGCGTTGCGTACCTGCGCCGTTCAGCCACGGAGGGTGGATCCCACCGGCGTCGTGCCAGTTTCTTGGCAGCACTGACGACGAAAGGAATGGAGTAAGCTGCATGCAACAGAGTCTGGAATTGGATATACTACGCACCGTTTCTCAGCGGCTTTCAGTCGCTTTTTCTCCTTAACTTCGGGATGTCTCTCGTAGTACCGAGCTGAAGCCGCCTTCCATTGATCCCTCTTGTTTTGGACAGCGCGGCGGGCAGCTGCCTCTTTGTCTCGACGCTGCTTCTCGGCGGCAGATCTTTGCGCCTTCTTGTCGGCTTGTCTCTGGCTGACAGAGGCCCAGGTCATATTGAGGTATTGGGGTAGCGAATGAAAGGCACCTACTTGTATTCTTGCCATCGGCGCTCGTGTTCGGCATCCTCTCTGGAGATCTGAGTATATGTCTTCATGGTCGGAGTGAGAGAAAGTGCAATGAATCTTGTTTGGGCAAACTGATCGCACCGTCAAATGTTGACTGTGGTCCATACCTTCAACCAACTCCCAGAAATTTATGGCAGCTTGATCTCTGTGATTCGGCTTGAGGTCCTGAGCTCAAAAATCCATAAATCGTCAGAAGCGGACAAGGAGCGGTGAAGTTATGCTCACATCTCTGACATCCTCATACCACCTGTCGGACAGGCCAAAAGACCTTACTACAAAATAATCGGCCCGCATTGCTGAGCTCAGAGCAGCCCTCGAATCTGGGGATAGACGCACCCTCTGCGTCTCCAATGCGTGATTTCCAAAATCCTCATATCATCGGCGGCCCGGGGCAGAGTGTTCAGGGGAACCTTGAGGGCTACGGCAACCGATACTCGTTCTGCTCTTGGAATCTGTATGGCTGGAGTCGTTGAAGGGAGGGAAGGCGGCGAGTGCTGTTCTCATGGTGGCCCGCCTCCGAGTCCGCTAAAGTCCGTCGGCTGCCTATGCCGAACCAAATCAACCACGGCACCGGGTACGGGACTCAATTCTGCCCAAACTTCGTCTGCGTGGGGCTTGGATTAGGCACCAGAGTCGGCTCTAGTCTCTATCTCTCAATCTGTACTGAGGCCAGGTAACTGCCCGATTGCTTCCCGCTCACCATCTTTACCAGCGGTCGGCCCGAGTGGTCGATGTTTTTCCCCGATGATCCCGATGATCGCTAGCAGAACACTGCGTGGTTTGTTTTGCTTATTCATCTGGTTGACTTAAACGCCCACCATGACGAGTAGCCAGAAAACCTCCGAAATGACAGTCAACTTCGGGTGAGTTCCTTGGTGGGTCTACCAGATCTACAGGCTCAATGTGGGCCTTTTGTTTTCTCAGAGAACCCCAGCCGCTCTTCGACACCGATGGCCATTTCATAGGCTTCCTTTGGACCGCACCGACTGGCAAGACAGTGCGAATACCACCCACTCTGAATTCGCTCGGGCACCGAGAGCAGTGTCAACATCCGTATCGCGACCATCAAACAGGAACGGCATTGGATGGAGAAGCATGTGAGCGTGTGTGGGACCGAGTACGCGAGAGTCGGGTGATATGGAAGGACGTGATGAAAAGGGTATATCCGGGTTGGGAACATAGAGATGTGGCCAACGGGTCAAAAATTACCATGCGCAGCTGTGGGGCCGACGCGTGGTTCGCTGCAAACCACTGACAGAAGACGACCTTTACCTCGACGAGGCACACCCAGACGAAGTCTCATTCCCCAATATCTTCCACACCTGCGGCGTCTGCCTCAATATTAATAGGAAATCCCACCCAGTCAGGTAAAGTGCAGTCCATTGCATTATCTGGAGCCGCCGCTTAGGCGCTGATTTTTCGGGTCAGCCTGTCCTGTGAGGATAGCGCATGCTATGTTTGCATCCGCATTTGGTTGGAGACGGAATGGGGTTGCCCGCAATGCGGCAAGAAGATCACGAAACCACCTGTCCCCGACCTTGAACAAGCGACTGCAATTGTGCAGGAGTGTGGCGACGCGTGGGACAAGAGCCGAGCGGACTACAACTGGGATGGGCTGAGATTCCCGCACATTTAGCGTGCAAGCCGTATTCGAGTACTTGTACTTGTCTCCGTGGGCGCTTCAAATATATTGCATGTCTGCCTATGAGGACTCTTCGTGTGATATTTTATTGGAGCGAGCATTTGGATACCCGGTGTTACGTTGGCATGCAGCGCGGAAAGACGGAAGTAAGCTAAAGAGGAATGATAGATGGCATCGAAATCAATGGAAGCCACTACGCCATCTTGTTTCTCGCCACCATGTTTCTTGCGCTTGACGGCAACTTCCGTCTCAAGGAGCGCGACCGGGGAGAACGAAATATTGACCTGGTGAGTACTTTGGACGTTCTTGCAGAAATGGTGAGTTGATTCTTTGCACAATTCAGACCCATTTGGTACCCCCATTGTTCTCGTTGCGCTAATCCTGCGGGGTATCATTGCCGCTCTTGCGCATCGACTTTCTGCAGGGCTTGCATCAGTCTCCCAGATGCGCATGTTGGGCATGGGGTTTTGCCTATTGAGGTACGCACATGGTCTATGCCCCGGGATGTGTCGCTAAGACAATAATAGCCCCAGGGGATAGGCTCCGTTTGTTCCTATGATGTGGTGTGTCAGATACAGAAGACTACGCGCGAGTGATAGTTAAGACTGTTTTATTCCTTGAGTGCAATGCCTACCACATCCTACCTCATTGACTTGAACCCTGAAGACCGAAGAACCCCCCAAAAAGAAAAAGATAATGCGTTCGCGTGAGTACTGACTGTTGCAATGCGTGCGGATTTAATCGCCGGCTGACAGTTCGGCGTGCCCATCCCCGACCCCCGGCGGCCGCATCTCCGGGTAAGCGAACTCGCGCTTCCCCCTCGCAGGCCCCAGTACCCCCCATTGTGAATCCTTGGACGCCTGCAGCCCAGGCAGCTTGGGATGAAAGGTGGAAAGATTTGGGTGCAACGTTTTCACAAGTGCAGGCAGAGGGAGTCGGTGACGGCAAGTCGATTTATTTCATGTGATATATTCGGGAGCTGATTCTTTCCCGGTAGCGATATTGAAGACTTGGATGTTGATGAGGCCGACATTCAGAAAGCGCGTCAGTGGGACAAAATGATGAGCCAACTTGTGGACGTCATGCCAGTGGCAGATCGACGTGAGTGGCTGCGGGAGCAGCGGTTGCAAGAGGAGGCGCGTAATCGGGAGACATGGGCTGACTTAAACTCGCACCAATATGTCGACTGCTAAAAAGTTGTTTCGAGTACAGCAATCAAGAGGTGGTCGGCCGAAAGAGCCGCGATATCATGCACCGCTTTGGAGCTCGGTGGCCGGTCCGACCCATTTTTGATTTCTTGAGGGCTGTTCGCTCGACCTCAGTATAGCTCCCTCAGTTCTTGACGGATAGCTAAGCAGAAAAGATTCTGAATAAGACTGCCGGCTCACTTTCATCCCTATTTTGCTTCGGCAATTTCTTTAACTGAATTGATCTCTTGTTGTTTGTCGCCGATTTTGGTCCGAACTGCACTACGTCACTAAAAAATCTTTTCTCGCCAGCGTTTTCTGAGTGTGGAGAACGGTCTGTAGGCCTTCGGACCGATCAACCGTTCGCGTGGACCTTACGGATTTCTGAGCATGATCGACTTTCCGTCCGCCCACCTCTTGACAGCAATGGAGATTTTCGGTGGCCTTTCTTGATATGAGTTTTGAAGAGATTACTGTTTCTTTCTTATTGAATATTTCCATCCAATTCGGTCTTGCTTTTTCCAGTTCTCGTTATTCTGGGTCTCTATGCGGAGCCCACGATGATTGATGCATACGATGATTGATGCGTGATGGTGACGGAACCCAGATCAATCAACATACCAATGTCTAACGCACCAACCGCTGCTCGTGCTTATGCCGCCCAAACGCAGGCACGTCTTCATAGAAGAGGATGAAGAAGTCAACGATGGCAGCGACAGCGACCATTCGCAGGAAGGCTACACTCCTCGTGCACGCGGCCAGCGTGTTAATCATGTCCAGCATCAGGCCATTCGCTTCTCTTCCACTGGGAGACTCAAGACCAGTGTGAATACCATCGCAGCATCTGCCTCCCCCGCCAAAAAGTCCCACATACCGCATCAACCTGACAGACCCCCGCCGGAGTCGCTTCGGGTGGATTGGGAGAGCGAGTACGCAGAATTCGACGCCGAGTACGGCCCAGGTCTGGAGCAGGCACCCCGGGAGCAGAGGGACTCGGTACGTTGATAGGCATCTCAAAATATCTCGTGTTTTTTTACCAGTGTTTTCTTGAGGATGATCCCAACGCCCAGTGGCTCCGCGACGATCGTGAGGAGTTTCTGGATGAACTGTTGCGCCACGATGGTCGCGGTGACTATGTCTCGCAGCATGTGTGCGGTGGGATGGGGTGCAAGGTGGAGGGGCCGACATACCGGTGCTCCAACTGCTTGCACCCATGCCTCTTCTGCCGTGACTGCGTGAAACGCATACACGAGCGTATGCCATTCCATCACATTGAGGTATGTTTTCTTCTCGGGGATTAAAACAAGGCTAACCATGTCCTGATGCAGGAGTGGGATGGAACCTCGTTTCAGCGCCGGACCCTTAAGTCTCTCGGTGTCCGGATTCAGCTAGGGCATGTGCTAGGGGATCCATGCCCCAATCCCGCCCCCGCCAGCGGTGACGATTTTGTCATTATCACAAGCCGCACGATTGACGAGGTAGGCTTGGACTACTGCGACTGCAGTCAGGCCACGGCCAAGCCGATTCAGCTGTTGCGGATGCGCCTGTATCCAGCTACCGGCACCAACCCACGGTCTGCAGCGACCTTCGCTGCTCTTCGACGCTTCGCGCACTTAACCCTGGAATCCAAGTGCTCAGTATACGAGTTCTATAACAGCCTGGCTCACGAAACGAACAACACTGGGTTAGACCCGTCGCGGGTAAGTCTTTGCTGCCGTCCCTGGGGTTAGTCGCTGTATTGATCAGACCGCAGGAGAGATATGAGGAATTCCTGAGGATGACGCGCCAGTGGATGCATCTTGTCCTCGTGAAACGTGCAGGCCGGGGCCATGACCCATGCGAAGACCGCATCAACGCCACAAAAGCAGGGGAGTGCGCACTACTCTGCCCTGCGTGTCCGCAGCCGGGAAAGAACTTGCCGCCGGATTGGGAGAAGGTTCCGTTCCACAAGGCGTACGTGGCGGCTTAGGACTACTTTCAATTGGCTTACGTTACGTTGCACCGTTTTACAGCTTCCTTTTCGCATTGTATCTCGCTATTGACGCGAATTTCCGGTTGCGCCGGCGGGACGTCTCGAGCGAAGCGAAGGATCCCGGGTTTATGAGGGGATGGGCATTCTTTGGGGAGGTTACGCAATACATGGCGCATCTAGAGGCTCATGCGGGGGAGACGCAAGAGGTGAGTCTTTACCAGCTTGGCTCAGGGCGTATAACGGCTGACGCAGACTTTAGAGGAGTACATGTGTTGCTCATGATGCCGTCGACAAGCCTGATCGTGAATCTCTGGGGACGGCTTCGTCCGGAATAGGCACCATAGATTGCGCGCGGCACAACATGAAGCGGCCGAATGGTGTGGGGGATTTGCAGAGAGGAGAACGGTACGTGTATATACAATTGATTGACGTTAACTCACGCTCGGGGCCAGTTATCTTAATATGGACTATCTATTGTTCATGAGCCTGGTCGGCTGCATGCAGCTGATCAGGTTCTTTATTTCATACGACATCGTTTGTCAATGGTATAAGAATCTAGGGAAGCGAATGCAGAAATTCGATCAGGCGCTCCAGTTCAAGCCCCAACAGCACTACGTCGTGTTCTTGGTCCCGAAGTTCCACCTTCCTGCCCACATCGAAGCCTGCAATATCGCGTTTTCCTTCAATCTGACCCCGTGTGTGGGGCGAACCGACGGCGAAGCTCCTGAGCGCGGCTGGGCGGACGCAAATCGCTTGGCTAACAGCACAAACATCTCTGGGCCTGGTGCGCGACGGGATGCGCTCGACGCGCATTTCCAGTATTGGAACTGGAAAAAGACTGTAAAGCTGGGTAAGCCGGAGTTTGTGATATATGGACGAAGAACTGACGCGCTTGATCCCTCCTTCAGGCAAAACGTTGATGGACCGAATGAGGAAGGCCGTGCCCATGATGCTCGACATGCGAGAAGCGTGGGTCGACAAGGAGGCTTCGTTCCCGACGTCGGTTATCCAGACCTGGACGGCGATGGTGGTGGCTTGGGAGGCCGACTCCTCGCAGCCGAACCCGTTTGCAGTGAGCGACAAGCCCCAAGACGACCTGAAAGCAGTGCGGCGTAAGCTGGCGGTCGTGGCGTCGGAGGATGTAGAGCATTTGCGAGTGCGGGGGGACATGCACGAAACGGAAATGCTGTCCATGGGACTGCAGCTAGAGGAACAACAGTACGTTGTGTCCCCTTTCACGTTCCACCGAAAGCCGATTACTGACTGGCTGGCGCAGGCGGGCACTGGGTCGGCACATCAGCTCCGTAGGATTGCACGAGACCGTCGACCAGGGGAGGCGCCGTATCGAGCGAGAGACAAAGCTGCGCCGCAAGATCGAGGCATGGATGGCGGTGCAACAGCTCTTCATCCCGGAGGTCCTGCTACTACGAGAGGCCGAGGACGCAGCACGGAAGCGAGTCGCAGCGACGCAGCCGGTGCCCGGGATGAAAGCGCAGGACATGAAGTTATGGCTGCCGTCCGCCATCGGATCTCGGGTGCAGTGCGATGAGCGACTGCGCGACTACGAATACCAGCTGCGCAAGGGACAGGCGGAGGGGGCCTTGGACTCCATGACCGGCCAGCTGATGCTGCGCACCCACGAATTCCAATACCGTGACAGTGTGCATGGAGTCAGCGCAAAGACGCGGTCGGGGAAGAGGACGGCGGCAATCAAGGCGCGGATTGACGGTGCCGCGGAGGAGTACCGCGTGGCGCGAGCTGCGCTGGTGCAGCTCGGTGCAGTGCTGAAGCGAGATGAGTGGCGTTCGCGGCTGAAGGTACTAACGCCGGCCGACGTGCGTGGGAAGCCAAGCGCTGTATTCGGTGACGATGAGAGGCGGAAACGGAGGGGTAAAAAGAAGAAGGCAAGATTGGGGCCGGAGGAGGAGGCAATGCGGGCGGAGGCGGTGGAGAAGGAAGCACAGGACAAACTGGAGATGTCCTGGATTTGGGTGATGGAAGGCACCGCGGGCGCAGAAGGAGACGTCGTCAACAACGAAGGTAAGGGCCATGGTATCTGATCCGCAAGCTGCACTGACGCATTGTGTCCTCCTCAGCGCTGCGGATTGACTGGGCGAAAACCCGCGCAAAGGCGATGCGCTACGCCGAGGAGGTCGACTTGTTGGAGGAGGAGATGCGGCGGGTTCTGCAGTTCTTTGAGTGGCGCGCGGACTGGTGGAGATCTCAAGTGGGATTGCGAGCAGGAGGACAGTCGGGAGCGTTGCGCGAGGGGCATGCGGCCTATGCTTACAAGCAGGCGGGCTACATGGACGGGCTGCGAGCACGGTTCAGCGACGAATGGTCGAGCGTGGCCAAGCTGCTTGAGGTGGCGCGGCGGAGTTACGCCGGAATGGCAGCGGCAGTGGAGGAGGAGGACGGGGAGGAGCCTTCAACCTCGGACTCGCAGCTAGATTGAAGTACAATGTATTCGCTCCGTACGTATGTATGTATGAGTACAGCTTTACCGTAGATACGAGAACGAGATTTGCCTTTTTGAGATATTTGTCAGCGCGCCCTTGAGGTTTGAGGCAAACAGAACCAGACAAGCTGGGCATCGTCGACAACAACGAGCTCGGGGGTGAGCTCAATATTGGTCGCTACCACAGCCACGTATTCCTAAAAGGTATGTGCTCTGAAATGATGTATCATGGCGCTGCTCTCGGGTGAGCTCTGGAAACATAACCGCGCTGATCTGTGCAGAATGGTTGATGTATCGGTCCCCCACGCACTGTTGGCAGAGTGGCGACGTCTAGAGTGATGAGGCTTGCCAAAGAGTTGTCCAAAGTTTCCTCGGAAGCCGTGGATACCTGGAATGTCGGCGAGAAGAATACTCACAGCCCAGCGTCCGTGATTCCCACGGTTCACTTGACACAGAGAGACGGGACGGGTGGCAGGGTAAATGAACCGCGCATTTGGGTGTTGAGGGGGGATTTTGTTTAGATCATTGTTCGCGATTAACTTGGGAACTAACCAGGGGAAAAATCATGTATCACACATCCTCGGATAAGACTTGAAATTTCTCGTCTCGGTCCCCGTCACGTACGCTCTGGGTAGATATCGTCGGTTGCGCATTGACAGAGTACGACTCAATCTAGAGTTGCGGACATCGACAAGAGCGAAATCCGAATTTAAACCTCACTGCCGGTGCCAGACTTGAGGATGGGAGGGAAATCGATAGAGAAATCTCGTTCATGATGGCGCGAAGTGTCGCTCTCGAGTTCAGACTGCGTGTATTCCAATAAAGAGCCATTTTATGGTCCATGTGGCAAGTTTATCCACGATATCACACTGGCCACAACTCTGCTGACAAAACCAAAGAAGACTACAGCGCAGAACACACGTGAAGCGGGGAGCAAGAAGGAAGAAGCAAGGACTTTGTTTGGTTGCGACAAACTTGAAAGTGATGTCGGGGATTGCCGGCGCATCTTCCTTGCGTCTTCCCTCACGATTGCTTACTCGATTTTTCGAATTGGTCAGTAATATTCGAGGCTGCCTTCTACCAGATTTTCAAACGTATAGGACAGTCCTACCCGTTCTCTCTTGTCAGACCATATTTAGTCCTTCCGGTGTTGTTAGGCAACTTTAAGGGCGGAGATATGCGCATGGGAGAGGTAAGTGGACGTGAGAGGGATGACAGTGCATTGGGGGCGGAGGAGGCAGGTGGACTGCGCCTCGCTTCTCTGTTCCAGAGTAGGGGACGATGATGATGATGAAGTCAATTAGCGTGCTCAGGTCGCTGTAAGCGGCCGTGGTACGCGATAAGTATTCTGCTTGTACTGATTTCTTTTTTCTGGGTGGTGAGCACTCCGAGTCGGACTGTGGTGCTCGCTGATCGAACGGCAGTCGTGAGGTGGGCGGGAAGAAAGGGGCCGCTTCGGGGCGAGAGGGCATCGTGTGCGGTGCATATCTCGGACACGCGCGGGCAGAGCAGGGCTCCGACGTGCAGGCGCGGAGCAGGGCTCAGACGTGCAGGCGCGGAGCAGGGCTCAGACGTGCGGGAGCGGAGCGGGGGTCGGAGACGCATGGACACGGAGGCACTAGATGAAGCTTAAGAGATGATAGTAGGTTACAGCGCTGTAAGCAATTATAGACTTGAGTTTGTTATACTATGACAAGATCGGAGGGAGGGGATATGGTAGAATATAACTGGTGGTACAGAGAGGGGAAGATGTTGCCAACATCTTCCCCTCAGGCTGTAATGGTGAGAAAGAATATATAATATTTTTAAGAGTCAGGTTCGGGCGGTGCAGAGTCATGGTATGTGGGTAGGCGAGTGGTAGTGTGGATGTAACGTAGTAGGTGGACACGATGGTGTGAAGCAGGAGCAGAAAAAGATGAAATGGGGAATATCCTCCCGGCGCTGGCATGTCTGGCAAAGCGGG
Organism: Mycena olivaceomarginata; assembly: GCA_029378375.1. Classification (NCBI taxonomy): domain Eukaryota; kingdom Fungi; phylum Basidiomycota; class Agaricomycetes; order Agaricales; family Mycenaceae; genus Mycena; species Mycena olivaceomarginata. The sequence continues at coordinate 35,078 of JARKIC010002889.1, forward strand.
GATTCAGCGCGGTGGATGGAATGAAGCCAGGCGTTGAGGCCGACTATGCGCGTTCGCAATTGAATTCTGGAAGCAGTCCCCATTATCGCTGTCTTTGCCATTATCCGCCATCCTGGCAAGCCAACTCCGAGAGCTATAAGGGGTCTCACAAATGCTCGGTCCTTTAAATTGGCAAATGCGTGAAATTTGGGGGAATCCATGTAGAGTATAGTACACCGAGAAACGTCGGAACATTGTGAGATAAAACGGAAACCCCATCTGTGCGTCATTCTAGTCACTGTAAAAAAATGGGCATTCTGAATCTAAATTGCGCACAAATAATGTCAATGAGTCCCAACCAAACGTATCAGAGCCGTACTTTTAGAGCTCCCCGCGCCTTTCTTTCTTGGCAATCTGGCGTTTGATACTTGCCCCATCATCGATTATGTCCTTCATGAGGCCTTTCCATCCCACTGGCTCCTCAAAACCTAGAGCGGCCTGCCGGATGATGACAGGCATGCCGCGGACCAGGTCTCCAGCGGCGGTGTCAATATGAATGAGCAATACCGCCGCTCCAACCTCTCCGAGTCTTTTAGCTTGTTCATCTTGCTCCCTGCAGGACGCAAGCATTTCGTCCACCGCCACCGGGTCTCCTCCCAATAATCGGGGCTCAGCCCTGGCCGCAGCGCGGTCGACCACACGTATGTCTTCGCACAGGAACAGTTTCCGTGCATTGGAAGGGCGCGGGTGCCGTGGCCGAATGGAGAGCACGACGAATTTGGTCCAGATGTCGTTTGGGTGGCGGTAGACAGCCAGACCTGATCGGTGTTTGCAGGTGAGTGGGGAAAATTATATCGATTGTCAAGATAGTTGGATCCCGCAGCGCGTACCATAGATGCAGATCCACTGGAACAGGGTCGGAGTCATTGCCACCCTCCACAGCTCAAAGTCTGCTCCCGCGTCGCCGTGTACCTCTGCTTCGTGAGCCAATTTCAAGGCCTGTTTGGTACACCATGGTTTGTGCTGTTGCCAGTGTGCCCTCTGACATTCTCGGCTCTATATATACTCTGGATGAGCACTTTATTTGAAGACACGGAAATTAGACAACGCGCGCAATAATAAATGGTCTTGCACTGATTACACAGACGCATAGACGCGCCCTGGGATTTTGAGCTGTTACACTCGGGCAGCGCACACGTGTGGTCGGTGAGTCGGTGAACGAAACTATCAGCTGGATAAGAGGGCATGAGCGTTGAATGTGGATATGCTCGGTGATAGCCGTTCGGCTCGTTACTCGTCGGCCTTCATCGGCCGTGACTCGCCCAGCTCTTCCACACCTCCACCTCCACCATCGATGCCTCCGGAGAACATCTCAGTCGTATACGCCGTTGACTCGGTCCGCACTGCATGCGCCCTGATTGATTCCTCGGTCTGTTTCGCGCTCGTCAACGAGACAAAAGTTGTCGAGCTCGATACATTAGACTGGCTATGCATTATTCCATCGGGCTCTAAAGCTTCGGAACCTCCCTCTAGATTCTCGCTATCTACATAGAACCTAGTTGGAATCATTCCCCCCACGAAATCAATGCGCACATAGCCCCCGTCGCCTTGATGCAAATCCCGCGCCAAGAGTTATATCTATCTTCCTACCGACCAGCACCGCCCCTAGGCGCCCGAATCACACAGTATATAGCGCGTCCTTCGACGACGTCCCTCCGCCCAATTTCTAGCCGCGAAAATGCTCGACCTCCTCATGTGGCCGCTCTATCTCGTCTTTATAGTGTCCGCGACGATTCTGTGAGTTTTGCGCAGCTTCAATCGTGGTTCTGACTGACAGGAATGCAGACCGACCGCCTTGATCTTCGGGATTACCATGCCTTTCGTGGGCGTGCTCGTCCGATACCGAGCAGAGTATACGCCGATAAGGGGTGTCGGACTGCCTGGCGAGGATGGGGGAGATTTGCGCTCGGAGACTTATTCGTATTTCGGGATGATGAAGCGCGTACATCGTGTCCAGGTCCGTCTCAGCGACCTCTCCGACTTAGATACCTTTTGACTCTCCATGTAGGGCTGGCCTGGTCTGTATAAGGCATCAGTACGTCTACGCTGTTTCTGGTCTCGTTTTCCAGCAACTCAATTTCGTACCCAGTGCCATCCATCATCGCCACTCTATTTACCATCCTCGTTATATCGCCAGTCGCTATGTTTTTGGCGATTGGACATCAAGTGCTCCCCAGCGGGCGCATGGTTCTGCCCGCCCAGTCCAGTATTGTTCTGTTGAGTAAGCCTGCCCCCGCGCGTGATACCCTTCTACCGCTGATATCGTGTCTCGATGTAGTCCTCAACTTCGGACTGTCCCTCGTCCCCGCTATTTTACTCATTCCCATGCAGATCATCACCAACCGGTCGGTCCTTCACTTCTCTTGTCCGTTCTACCCAAGCTAAATCCGCTGCCCCACAGCACCATAACCACCCCGCACAAGCTCAGCGCCTTCGCACCCAAGGCGGCCCTCCAGGTGCTGCTTTCCCCCGCCGAGCGCGCGAGCCCGCTGCGCCTCTACGCCGTCCCAGGCGTTGCCCTCTCCGAGATCCTCCAGGCCCTCGTCGCCCCCTTCCTCAGCATGCTCCTGCAATTCGTGCCGGGGATTTACCTCTCGCACCGCCTCCCCGTGCTCCTCGCTGCCCTGCCCATCATCGCGCTCGCCACGGCGCTCCTCACGCCGCTGCAGGTGCTGGGCACGCGCCTCACCCTACAGCGGCTCGATGACAAGGCGCCTGATGCCGCTGCTGATGCAGCGCCGCCTGCGTACGAGGAGGTGGTGGAGCTCCGCACGGCGGAGCATGCGCCGTACACGTCGCTGCTGGACTGCGGGGAGGCAGGTAGTGCGCGAGGAGGGGTGGCGAACGCTGTTCCGCGCGTGGTGGGTTACCCCGCTCACGATTCTGCTTTCGACTGGGATGGCGATGGCGCAGTGAGGTCTTCGAGGGGCAAGGGAAGAGGAAAGAAAGAAAGAAGCGCTGTATTTATTATGGATGTCTGGGAAACGGGTTCTTTAACCTCAGAAGAAAGGCTTGCGAGATGTATAGTTATAGTTATTGGCGTATAGAATGGACAGAGTAGCTGTGAATCGATGACCGGTGTACAATATCACGAAGAGTCACAGATCACGATTCCGTGACCTTACGCGTCTTGCCTTCTGTGCGATGGAAGCACCCTGGTCTCGAGACTTTCCTCCGGGCCGTGCAATTTGCGGACCGTGCTTATCCGTATTCACCATTCGTCGTAACTTAATGCCAAGCGCGACTTGAAGCACAAAACGACCCCATGCCTCGAGATGTGACCAGATGGCGGCCGTCGTCTATACTTCGGATAAGTCTCCCTATATAAGTCCCTGTGGTATGTCCGGTCGGGCTCCCGTTGAACTCGACTTGCTATGGTCAGATTCACTGCGTTCGTCGGACTTTTGGCTCTTTTGATTCCCAGTACACTGGGCGCCGCGGTCGAGGAACGCGCTGCCATCGAGGAGCGTCAGGTTGTGAGTACGCGCAGGCCTCGCGTCGAACCGAATTAATCGACCGCAGGCTACCGGAGCATTCTATGGATATGTCTACTTCCAGGGCGAAGGGCTGTCAAATGGTACGCTGAGTTCTGCTATTATGGGATACAAACTGACTCTGCCTGTAGGAGAACAGATCTACTTCGGTAAGCATAAACTCATGGCTGGACTTATTCCCTTCCTAACCTGTCACCAGCCGTGAGCAAGACAAACTCGCCCGTTTCCTGGAATGTCGTCAACGGAGGGAACCCCGTTCTCATCTCCACTCTGGGTACCAAAGGGCTGCGGGATCCCTTCATCATCCGCGATCCTTCTGGCAGCAAATTCTACGTGATCGCGACGGATTTGCGCATGTTCGGAGGCGCCCAGACATGGGACCAGGCCAGCAGGCACGGCAGCCTTTCGCTCGCGATCTGGGAAAGCACAGACCTGAAGACCTGGTCCGCACAGCGCCTCGTCAAAGTGTCTGCTGCGACGGTGATCATCCATGCCATACCTATTCTCGGATGCATGAAGTCACTGATACATAAACTCAGGCCGGGATGACCTGGGCGCCCGAAGCGACGTACGACCCAACGACGAAGAAGTTCGTGGTCTACTGGGCGAGCAACGTCTTCGCCGCCTCGGACACCAACCACACAGGCACGACGTACTCGCGCATCATGTTCGCCACCACGACGGACTTTGTCACCTTCTCCGCCCCGCAAGTCTGGATCGACAAGGGCACACCGCCGTCATCGACACGACCGTCGGCTTCGACCCCCGCGTCGGGCTTCTACCACCGGTTCAGCAAGATCAACGGCCTGATTCTGCAAGAAAGGAGCACGACGCTGTTCGGAACGTGGCAGACCGTCGCGAATGGCGTGGGCCATGCGCAATACGGGGACGTTGAGGGACCGCTGATATTCCTCTCGAATGTCTTTTCCGGCGAATGGCACGTTTGGGTAGACGGCATTAATCCGCAGGGCTACCATCCCCTGGAAACGAGTGAGTACAATCTTAGTGCTGAACAGCACGGCGATTAATTGCGGGCTTCGCCAGCTAACATCACATCGGGTGTTTGGACCGCGAGCACAGGCTACGTGCTCCCACCCAATCCCAGACACGGCACCGTCTTTTCGATCAGCGCGACGTGAGTGAAATGTCCGTTGACTCTTGCCGCCCCAGGAAAACTGACGTGTGCGATAGCGAGGCGGCCAATCTTGCGGCGGTCAAGGTCTAGTCTATCGGTGGGTTCTTCGTTACATTTACTGTACGTGCTCGACGTGAATGCATAGAATTATCTTCGTCGATCGCCGTCCTGGCATTTTCGAGTGGCTCCCCTTTGATATACTGCCTCCGCTGACGGACAAGAAACTCTTACAAGGCCACACCCTCTCCCCACTCACACAGAAGCCCGAGAGAGGATTCAATCGAAATCGGCTCGGGGGGCTCGCTCGTAGACCCATCTAAGGCCCAAAGAGTACATTTATTTGAGTTCTTTATTTCTATTCCAAGACAAGGACAAGAAATGGTACACCAAAAGAAATACACACATGTATGCAAAGGGATGAGAGGGGAAGCAGAGCGGGGCGTAGCGTGCGGATGTGAGTGAAGAATGATTGTGAGGGAAGCGACGAAGGAAGGAAGCGACGAAGCGAGGGAGAGGTAAGGAAAGCAGGAAAGGAGGAAGAATGTAAGGAAGGTCGTCTGTAGGGTCGTAAGGAGCTGTGTCGTGGATGCTGTGGCTACGGTCTAGTATAGGAGCGCGGCGCATGAGATCCGGTCGTATATGTACGATTAACAATTATTAACAAGGATAGGGGGAAAAGCGAGGTGGATGGGGGCGCTGCGGTGCGGTGCAAGAACCGACGCCGCAGGACGGCAGAAAGAAGGAACAGTGAGCCGAGGGCTATGACGTTGCGGACGCGGACGCCGCCCGCTCTTTTACGTCGATCCACACCCACCCTGGCCCGTCCCCGCGTCCGTCTTCTTCCACTTGCCCGTCAGCCCGCGCGCGATTTTGGGGAGGCTCTGTATGCGCGAGAGCGTGCGCAGCGGCGGGCGGGTACTCGCGGGCGATGAGGGCGCGGTGTGGGAGCGGGGCGAGCAGGGCCTGCTCGGGCTCGGGGCGAAGGCGAATGGGGAGGCGGAGGTGGAGGTGGGGCTGGGAGTGGAGGGGGGGACGGGCACGTTATGGCTGTATTCGGAGCGGTCGAGAACATCAGATGGAGAAGCAGGGCCTGGGACTGGGCGCAGTTTTCGGAGACGCCGGTGGGAGGGCTTGGAGGCAGCAGCGGAGAAGAGGAGTTCTGGGGAGGGTGGTGTTCGCAGCTGTCAAAGTGTACGGGGAGGGAAGGACGTACGCGAGTAGCCTGGCGTATTTGGAGCCTCGAGGGCGGACCAGTCAGCCGACGCCTGATCGTCCATTTCGTTTTTGACGGCGACAAAGGTGCCAGTCGAGGTCGTGGTACCAGAAAACCGAGAGCGCTAGCGCGGTTCAAGCATTAGAATCACAGTACGACCAGAAGCGAAGCGTGCTCACAGGCTCGTTTTCCATACCCTCAAATTGCCCGCCCTCAAAGAACCCCTCGTCGCTAACATCGTCCCGTGTCCCTCCTTTCATGTACTGCATCCACGCATACGCAAACGATGTCTGCGGGTCGAACGCAAAGTCGCCGTCGAGGTCCTGGAAGCACGAGTAATACCGATTTGCGTTGTGCGCCTTCGCGAGCATCGAGCCGCGCAGGTACACGTCCAGCCCATCCAGCGTCGAGGACGTCTGCGTGCGGCCGCGCGTCGGCCGGTCCGCGTCCGGGAAGAATTTTGGGTCGGCGAAGAGGAAGTCGTGGTTTTGGCGGAAGTATTGCATGGTCGCGGGTGTGGCTGCGGCGCAGTCGGCGGTGGAGGTGGCGATGGTGAGGACCTGAGAACGGTTGTCGTACGCGTCGGAGGGGGAGTCGAGGGATAAGGTATTGCGGTCGGCATGGGACTCGGACAGCTCGGCGGCTGGAGAATGTGAGGATGTCCTTCTGCTCCGGGTCCCAGACCACGGCGAACGTGAGGCCGCCGTCTGGCGGAACGACTTCCGACCAGCGTTGATCATTTGAGTAGGCGATGCTTGTAGCAACGGTACTGGCAGCTTGCCTTATTGTGTCGAAGCTCTGAAGACGCGTCAGAAAAGACAAAGACAAGTGCTCAAAGGGGAAGGCGAACTTCAAGCGACGAGGTAGAGGCTGCGCTAGAGAGAAGAGGCGAGTGGTTCTTCATTGCAATGGCTTATTGTTTGTCAATTGCTATTGTCTCGTCTTCAAAGACGACACGAGTTTGTGGGCCAAGGTGTGGGCGCTAAAAAGGCGCGTCGCGTCGCGTTCAGAAAACGTGTACGCGGTGGCAGAAAATTCGGAAAGCACGAACCTGGGCTCCAGAGTGCGATAACGAAGGCGAAGGCGCGCAAGTGGGAAAAACTGTGGGTGCCTGCACACCTGGTAAGAACGAAAGATACAAAGAAGCCGCTGACATAATTAAATGTGTCCTGTGAATTGCGTGCCCCATTGAGCAGGGGGTGACGCCGCCGTTCCGGGGGAATTTCCGTAGGACGGCAGATTTCGTCCAATCAGCGCTCGTGAACCTGACCAGGCAATCACTTGTCCGTTGTTAGGGGGTTCGCGGAGCCATGTGCTACCATGAGAACCCATTTAACCATTGCAGCAGCACTGAAAGGGCGATCATAGAACTTAGAAGAGGCTTTGACGTCGAGAATGAAATAGACCTTATTTTAATGAATTGCTTCCGCTAAAAGGATTTCAACCGCACCTGAAAACACGCAGGCCCAAACTATTGAAGCCCTCCCGGCGCCTGCCGGCGATATCAGCATCTGATTCAATCCCGCGGTCTTGGGCAGCACGGGCCGGTGCGTCATACTGATGCGCCGATGGCACAAAGGTCCGAATCGCGATAGCAGTGGAGCCGCCTGTCAGAACTTGATCTTTTGAGGAGCGGAATGTCTCGAGAGAAGTCGTTCGGTCCAGGCACCCGCCAGCGCTCGGAAAAAAGCAACGACGAGATGCCGAGGAAATCCCTGTCTCTGGTGAGAAGTAGCGCGTGGTTGGAATTTAATGGCATGCGGGATAAGATTCGGTCCAGGCACCTCCAGCACCCCCAGTTGAGGATATCATGCAAAAAGGCAACGAAGAGATGTCTGAGGAAATCCCCTATCCCTGGTGAGTGTGGTTGGAATTTAATGGCATGCGGGATAAGATTCGGTCCAGGCACCTCCAGGCACCGCCAGTTGAGGATAGGATGCATAAAAGGCAACGACGAGACGCCGAGGAAGTCCCCTATCTGCTGATAGCAGCAGCGTGGTTGGAATTTAATGGCATGCGGGATAAAAATGAACCGCCGAGAAGGATGGAGACGCCGACCAAACGCGCCTCGTGCGCTGACCCGAGATACTGAGCCAGATAATTGGGCCCGAGCCTCACGGCGACACGTAAATCCGTTGGTCCGGTGGCTGTAAAAGAGCGAAGTTGAACAGCGAGGCAGACTCGAGGCCATCGGCCGAACAAAACCGAAGAGAGTGCTGAAACGCAGGCGCAAACAACCGCCTCTTCCTGAAATGGAATTTTTAGATCTCCCGCTCGAACTTTTGACACAAATCCTCTCGCACTTCGTCAAGGTCCAGCACCTCGCCCATGCGTGCCGCGTCAACAAGGCCTTCTATG